>JAHREE010000152.1:4485329-4519730 GCA_033628505.1 Tringa tobata | reverse complement strand
CAGCTTGTCTCAGAATATGTAGGACTACTGGGCAAAACTCTGGTTTTTTGGTGCTTATTAACCTGATTCAACACAATAAAAACCATGATGACTTTTTATCTTTTTTTTTCTTGGTTGATGAGACATGAGAGGAGAGAAAAAGCTCTTGGGGAACCGTATCCTTAATTCCTCAGCCGTGCAGTCACATCTGCTCAGTTACAGAACCTTTTGCTGGGTCTGTAATTGGAGACATATCTTGACTGAACTGAGAGTTTAGTAGCAGCAGAAGCATTTGCAATTGCATCATAGCTGTCTTTTTTTTTTTACTATTGTATCTTAATTTTCTTTGACAGCTTTGATCATGATGAAAAACTTTCCTTTTTTTTTTTTTTATTCTCTTTGTTCAGTCTTTCCTGCCTCTTCGTTCACTGCTAGGAGTCTAGATGCACTTTGCAGTTTTGAGGGATGTTTTAAATTGGAAAACGTTTCCATAATTGTTACTTCATCAGATACTATGTCAAACTGATTAGCCTACTTTCTAGTGCTCTCATTTGTCTTCTTAATAGTTTCTGCAGATGATACACCGGCATGGAAGAAGCATGTTTTTCCAGTTATGTTCAGGACCTATTGTGAATATCACTTTGACTGGGATTTCATTGTGGAATTTTCACTCATCACGGAACTAGGCCCTCAAGATACGCAACACTTCTCTAATGGAAAACAGCTACAGGGCTTAAAAGAAACATTTTTTTAAAAAAATCCACTAATGCTGGCCTCCTTGTACTGGTTGAAGTTATGACAAAAGACTAACTTTTTAAGTTGGTGACTCTTCAAGAGTAAGAGCTGTCTTGAAGACTATTTTTCCCCATTGTTGTTTCCTGAAAATAAAGGCAGAACAAAGACAAATTCAGTAGTCCTGATGCCAGAAGGCTTTGTGAGCCTTTCTCTTCTCTCTCTCCTGGTTTATGCCAAGCAAATGTGTGATACATGGTCAGATCTCTACTAGTTCTTGCATGAGGATCATGCAAGTACCACCAGTCAGCTGTACCACCTCATTCTGGGAGTCCGAGACCAGAGTGGTTATTTCTTAGGAAGTGAGAGCTCCCCTGCTTATGACAGCTTAAGTCTTGAAGCCTTTGCTTGGTTAGTAGTCTGTTCTGTCCCAGTTTGGATTCCCTTGTGAATTAACCAGGTTCAGTTTTGTTCTGTCAACTTTCTTGGCAGTTCTGGAGGTTAGTTCTCCAGAACTTGCTGCATAGTGTCCGTGGCATAGTGGCTCTGACCGGGGGTCTGCGACGCTCTGTGCTTTCAATTTCCCAGATGTTGAGGAAATCCATGCTCTTCAGATAACCTGGCTTGATGTTACATTTTGTTCTCCAGACTTAGCCCCATGCTCTTCACAGGCCATATTTTATTTCTTTTTGGATTTTTCTTTCTCTGTTTTTTTTTTTTTTTTTCCTTTTTATTTTCATCTGATGACAGACAGAAAGGACTGGGTGCAAACATTGATCTGCAAACCCAGTTCTCTGAAGAACAGTCAGAGCTTTTGGGGTTTTTAATAGGTAGATGTTTGGATGGGGCATAAACACAAAAGCAACAATGAACATGTTTATTGCTACTGACGTGCTAAATTGGTGCTGCAGCTTGCTCACATAACCTCTCTTACCTATTTAGGCATTGTTTGCTGGGTTTGCATACCCAGGGTGAAACTTGCTTTTCAGTGGTGCTTTTCAGAAATGCTTGCTTGGCAGCAGCTGAGAGAGCGGTAGTGAGTGGCATTGTTGTTCACCATGCATGTCCTGATTTGGAAAATCTCATGCTTTTGTTACAATCCTGCTACCATTGATGACTGTTGGATGGCATGAACAAAGGTTGAAAAAGGGAGGCTGCAGAATCAGTAGCTACGCTGAGTCGTCAGTAGCTGGGCTGGTAGGTGTGGGGCCAACACATTCACCCATTTCCTCCCTTTTTTGGAAAACCTGCTCCATTGGTAGCCTGTACCCTGTGCACGGTCAAAACAGCTCTGAACAGCCTGTCTGTGTTGACAACAGCCAGACCTCCTTACAGTCAGTAACTGCGGGAATCACCTGTAGGGGTGATGGGGGCAATTCCACGCACCTGTGGGGCACGGAGGGTAGCGTCGTTCATACGGTAGTCTTTGTTGTGCCGCCTTCTTTCTCTGATCAGCAAGTGCGTCACAGCCTGCCCATCCTCTTGAAATACAAGGCAACTTTCCTTACGCAGGTGGGTTTCTGTCTTTTGTTTCAAAAAGGTCAAACTTTGGCTAGTGCAGGGCGCAGGACAAGCCGTGACGGCGCCTTGGCGTGTCTTGTGCAGCTGACGTCCTCCTGGGTTACAGTGAAAATCATTCGGGGGTCATTGAGGACATAATAGGTCAGCAAGAGATGGCCACAGGCGGGGGAGTGGGACAGAATGGGCTTATACGTGTATGGCAGTGTTTTGATCCATTTTTCTGAAGGATTCATGCTGCATTATTCTCATATCTTAACCAGAAGGAGAATTAGCTTCAAGGCAGTTCCACGTGCACAAATGTGCTAATCATTGATTTACCGTGTCCTCTAGGGATCTGAGGGCCAGCATAAATGTAAAGGCATGCTGTTTGTTGCCAGCTAACAGAATTGTATCTGCCAGATAGAGGCTTGAAGGTACTCCTGGGCTTGGACTTCCTTTGCATTTGGAATAAGGTTTCTGCTTTTCTTATGTTAAAGGTGTCGCTTTTTTTTGTGACAATACAGGGTGGTTACATTCCCACACATCCGCTGCTCATTTAAGCCATTTGTTTAAATAGCCTTGACCATGCACCTCTCCTTTGATTTTTATTTTCTCTTTGTTGTGCGCTGGCAAGTAGAGGGCTGGTTCTTTGCTCGGAAAAGTTATTGTATGGAGGAGCAACATTTAAGAGTTAATGGCTCTTGTTAGTCAGGACAAAAGAGGATTTGCAGAATTCATGGTAAATGTCTGTGAGACACTGACTGTATTTATGGCCCCAAGTCCACTGTTACAGTCTCAGAAGGTGGAACTGATTTTAAAATGGAACTCTGCACAAATGCAGAATTGAGCCTCCTTCCTAAGCCTCTCTGAGGACAGGTGCTGTACAGCAGGCTCTAAGAAACGTGTCCGAATCTTGTGCCTGGTGTCCCCGGCGTGGTCTCGTCCAAGTGGACCTGAATGCCTGATTAGGGTTTGCAGAGCTTGTGGGTTTCTAGAGAAGGGGCGGGTTAGACCCTCTTTGAAGAGCTGTCCTGTTCAGCGACTCAAATGGGAGGATGAGATTTCAGTGTGGATTTTCGTAGATGTTTCTTCTGCTGCGTTTTGCTGCTTTGCTGAGGCACCAGTGAATTCAGAATCCTGCTTCACCATCCATCAGTTTAAATCAATCAAAAGGAGAGGAGGAGGAGGAAAAAAAATCCAACTTTGATGGAAACACACATACTGCAAAAGGCAGTTGTATCACATTTATATTCTGCTGCCTGCTTCTGTCACCCACGCTTGTAAAATACTCACTGACAACAAAATGAAGTATGTTTAATTTCCACATATACAATTATTTATTGTATTTGCTGAGTAATTACTGCTAGCTCTTCTACGGTAACTTATTTTTCTACTTATTCCAGCCCTTCTTCCATTCCTTGTGGGTGGAGGAGGGTGTTTAATAACGCATGAACTGAAGAGAAACATGGTTTGTATTAGCTATTTGCTTTTAAATTGGCTGAGATATCTAGCAAGAAACTTCAGAAATATAATTCCATAAAATGCAGCTGGGCTTTTTGGGGCATCCCATGAGGACCATTTAGAGGAGAAAGGAAAAGTGTTGGAAGAATGGAGAGTTGTCGTAAAAGCGTGCCTGTTCTTCCCTAAAACACCTAAATCACACTCCTTTGTGCCCGAAAGCCTGCTCGTAACACCAATACACTCCTTCCTGCCTCTTGGAGTGGCCTTGGCCCTGCTGGTAAAACGCTGTGGCTGGTTCAGCAGGACCTCAGCAGAGCCAAGAACAAGCAGGTCACAGCAGCCTACAAAAGGCTGGGCTGTGGGATGGCAGCCCCAGCAGGCTGCAAAGTGCCCCAAAAATGCTGTTTGTTTCTTTGTAAGGATGGTGGCCGCTGGCTGCTCTGAGCACGACCGTGCTCCTGATGAAAAGGTACCCTCAGGAGGTCTCTCTCCAGTCACCCTGCTGGGAACACAGTCCGCAGAGGAGGGGACATACACGTGTGTGTTGAACAGGAGTGTTGGCAGGTCTTTTTGGTGTGACTCAGAGGTGCGTCAGGCACCTCAAAACCTTTGCTAGGATGCAGAACCATTGGCCGTAATCTACCAGGCTGAAGGTGGAACAGATTTCTAAGAACTGAGAGTGAAAAACCAATGGGCAGTCTTTGCAGCTGGGGTATTCAGAGATTTGAGTTGCTGGTAGAAAGGGGTGCACCCTAAGAAACATGTGGTGATAGTTGTGTTTCTTAACAGCAGGAGCAGGTCAGTCAGAAGACACCAGTCTCCAGCGTTACACTTCTAACACTGGGCTCAGTCCAGGGAATTTCAGGTCTCCTCAGTGCAAATGTGAGCCACAAACTGATGAAGGTTTCACATCCTTGCATCACTCAGACAAATTCGTCTTGGTTATCCTGAAAATACAGTGACTGTTACTTGGAAAGATATGAGGAGATGTAACACAATTTGTCAGTCGTGAGAGCCATTTAGGAGCAGGTCGTGTCTTTCAGCAAATGGAATACCAGAAAAATGAAATACCAGAAAAATAAAATACCATTCAAGAAATACCCAGCTTCCTGCAGCTGTCCTTGTGGCCCTGCTGCTTGCTGGCTGGATGGGGCCAAACTCCAAACACAGATATCGTTTGTGGAGATGAAGTGGTGTCCTGGCCATGCAGTTGGCTTTCTGTGCTGATGAGCATCAGACAAGGGCAGCCCTTGGTAGCAGCCTGTGGTATTGGGAAAAGCAGAGGTGGGCCAGGGGTTGTAGGAACCACATTGCTGCTGTGAGGCTGCCAAAAAACACAAGAGGAAAATCATGGGTGGACAATCATTTCAGGCACAGCTCTCTCCTCACAGGAGAGAGGCCGTTGTTTATTGCGGGGCTGTCACGCAGAATACGTCTCCTTCTGCTCTTACTCATGCCCTTCTGCATGAAGCCAGTGACCCAAGCATCTGAGAAACAACTGGGAAATTTTCAGATATATTAGGTCAGATAAGAACCGAGGCACACGAAAGGAAGGGAAACAAGAGGTTTGGTGATACTCAACTCGAGCCTTATGCCGAAACTGTAACGGCAATGCAGAGATAGCACAGGGCCACATGAATCCATCCTGCCACCCATCCTCCAGGAGATGGACTTCACGTAAGCAAAGGGACACCCACAGGCTGCCACCCAGCTCAGATCACTCGGGGGATGCTGGAGCCGGACTGCGATCGACTTGCATCAGCCAAGGGGGCTGTGCAAGGCAGCGGCAGAATATAACTAATTAACAGGTGTTCGCCCAGAAAAGCAGTGTCCGTGCTGCAAGGAGTGATCTTTAAAGAGGAGCTGCTCAAGGACTGGATGCCAGTCACTCACTCGTATGAAAGTGGGGGAAATCTCGACTAGAGCTGGCTGGGCCGTGGCTTTGTTTTTCGTATGCAGGCAGTTTCCATAGCAAAATAAAATTCTGGAACATACAGATTTCTGCCAAAAATTACTCAGTTCTGAAAAGTTTTGGCCCAAAACATTGAGCAGAAATTATGCATACAGATTTTTTTTTTTTTTTTGCTGTAGAGCTGTTTTTTGGAGGGCTTGGTTTATGTTTACTTAAAATTGCAAACATAAAATGATCCACCATTTTGAGTTGCATTAGGGGTTTTTTGTTTTCTTTGTTTATTTCCAGTTTAGAGTGTGAGGGTTTATCTCTTTTTTTCTGTGTTGCATTAGTGTCTTGAGTTTGGCAGAGAAAATAATTCTTTTGACTTTGGTATCTAGAGTAAGAGAAGGGATGTAGAGCTTGAAATACCACAAAAAGGGATTAAGGATCCAGTAGAGGTCCCCTATGTCTACTAATTCTGGTTTTGTACGTATCTGTGTTCATTGATTGGATTCTTTGAGAGTTTTTCTTCAGTTTGTGGTTCCCTGGTGGAAATAGGAGGTAACGTAGGAGAGGAGGGAACCGGGAAGGAAATTGTTTTGGGTTGACCAAAGCCATAAGCTGTTTTTCTTGCGGTGTCATTTCAGACAGAATGAAATACTTACTTTGATTTGTACCACTCTTTTATCTCTTTGTGGTTTGCGGCTCCTTTTTGTTCAATTTTGAAAATTTTTGAAAAATTCTCCTTTTTGTTCAATTTTGAAACTACCCGCTAGAGGTGTTGGCAGAAGGTGTGTCCCCGAGCCCCTGCCCTGCCCTTTGCTGTGGGTTCAGCTGTGCCCTGCAGCAAAGGAGAGGCACGCAGCTGGTGTTCAGCAGAGTAGCAGTGGTGAGAACTGGATGGATTCCATTTATTTAGCGTTGCCTGTGGTTCCCCAGGAAGTGACTGCGTTTGTCCCTACGGAAAAAGGACCACCAAAGATGGATTTTCCTGCCACTGTAACAGGTGTTGCCACTCTTACAGGTTTTTCAACCTGTAACCATCTTGTTGCCCAAGCATGGCATCAGACCTCATTTCTGATCACCACAATGGTCATGAACAAGCTATTTTCGTGAAGAAATACTAATGCCAGGCTAAACAAAGAGTAACAGAAAGAGGCCCTAGCTGGAATGGCGAAAAATGAGTAAATATCACTGACCTTGTTGTGCTCCTGCTGGCTTTGTTCTCCGAATAGGAATATATAGGTCAAGGAAATGGTAAATAAACCTGCTGACATTTTTTCAATAATGATAGCTCCACATTTCCTGGCACGACAGTCTGTATTTTCCAGTACATAATGATCTGCAATTAATCTGCAGTCATTTGTCCAATCAAATGCTCCTGTCTTTGGAGTCAACACCAGTAGGGTGCTCAAAGGGAAGACAAAGCTCTTACGAGATCCACTAATCCATTTCGAGAAGGAGCCATCCTGTAATGTCCTTCAGCCCAGCAGCCCTATAAACATTCTTTCAGTGCTAAAAAAAAAAAAAAAAAAAAGAATTACTCTCAGATAACTGATGTTACTTGAAAATAACTAATATTGATAGTGTTAATTAAGAGTTGACATAAACCGTATTCCATCTCAGGTTGGACAAAATTAACTTAGGGAGGGATGTTTGTACCATTCCTGGTGATCTGGAGTTAGGACAGAAGCTGGACTATGTTGTTCCTTCAGCACATGACTTTGAAATTTGTGTATTTATATTACTCGTCCCCTGTCCAGGATGCCATCAATGTGCAGATCATCATTACCCTACCTTACACTGTTGAACCGGGCTGTGGGAGATACTTGCTTTGAAAATGATTGTGTTGCTCGTCCCCACACTCTGGGCAGTAGATGAAGACATTCGTCCACGACTGTCGGTGCCCTCTGAGGACAGCACTTTCTCTTTGGTCTCTTTGTCTCTGTAGAGATAAACTGACAGCCAAAGGGGAGAATATGCCACTTTCCTTAGGAGAATATGACAGTGATGATGACACCCAGAAACTGGTGACACCCAGTGACACCCAGAAACTGGTTTTCTGCTGTGGACTTTGGTTCAGCATTACCAGGAAGGAATTTCTTACCAAATACAGAATTCGGTGTTTTTAAAGTATTTTAAGAAGTTATTTTTTGATACTAGAAATAGCTACTTGACCCATGATTTAGGACAGACTGGGGTGTTTTTTTGCAATTCTTCATTTGCTTACCAGGAATTATCTTGCCTAACATACAGCCCTGTCTGCCTTGGTCATTTCTTCTTGGGAAACTACCGTTTTTCATAACACTTTCTTAAATCATTAGTGTTGCCATCCTTTTATAATGGTAAGACTTCAATTGTCTTAAGCAGAATTCCTTCCCTGCCTTCATTTATATGTTAGAGACAGTTTCTGCTGCTGTCAGGGACTTGGTCTGATGGATGTATCTCACTATCCTTAAAGATGACTTAATCTGGTCTGAAGTTATTCATGGGTTTCTTGGCTGAATAACTCAGTGAAATGGCTTCACAGATCTAAAATGCATGCACCAGAGAGCAGATGTTTGGTTGCATTACTCTTTGTATCAGGCAGGAAAATATACTTATAAATGTGAGCAACATGAGTTCCCAAGACAGGAGGACTGAAAAAATGGTAATTGTTCAAAGAATAGAATGATTTGTTGAGTAGGGGATACTTTTCATTATTCTTTTGATACGTATTTGTCTGGCTCCTAAATTCCTGCTGAGACCATGCTGATTCCTGATTCCAAGATGTTTGCCCTGGTATAGAAGGCTAGAAAAAACAGCTGTTCGGCTTTAAATCCCATTACACAGGTCTCATATAAAATTTTACCATGGAGTGCATGGAGACCACATTTTCTATTTGCAGTCATGTCATGTGGAATAATTTTTTAAAATTTCCCGTTATTGTGGAACAATAGAAAGCAATAATTTTAAAACTGCCATTCCTCTTCCATGTTAGTCAAGGTAGGGATAGATAGCCATAGCAAAAAACTGAGTATTCCTGCTTGTATAATTGTAGAACTTCATTTAGCTCAGTGATCTTCAGCAAAAGCCAGTCAATGATGCAGCTAATAAAAAGAAAGGAAGAAAGGAAGAAAGGAAGAAAGGAAGAAAGGAAGAAAGGAAGAAAGGAAGAAAGGAAGAAAGAAAGAAAGAAAGAAAGAAAGAAAGAAAGAAGGAAAAAGGGAAAGTATTACAAAGTGTTCAACAAGGGAAACAGGAAGGCAGGAATAAAATTTGCGCTGTTTTGTGAGGAGAGGTGAATGAGTCAGGCAGTAAATGTTATGTAAATCAGAACAGAGAGAGTGCAGTGAGCGTTTCAAATAAAGCTCTTATCAAGCCACAGGATGGAAAAGCACATTTTGAGATTTTTTGCATTCTGCACCTTAGTGAAGAGGTTGTGTCAATACCTAAATGAGATTTGATGGGCAGTGAATGGCTCCCTGGGCAGAGATAAAGAGGGGTGATAGAAGGTCAGGGCACCCGAGTCCTTCTAGACCTCAGGCTGGTGAGTTTTCTTTATGTGGTGCTTTGTCCCTTGCCAGCTCCTCCATCCTCTTGTAATAGAAAAAGCCATGTTTTCTCCTCTCTCGTTGCCCATTGCCCTGAAGGCAGATGTGTGAGGTGTCCATCTGAGGACTTAAACCAGGATGTTCACCTCCTTCATCCTCCTCAGCAACATTTCATGTACCTTAACTGCAAGCTTTTTCCGCTTTATTTGACTACTTTGGTGTGACTGTGACTCACACAACTCTTCTGGGGGTTGTTTACTCGTATGTGTTCAGTGGAAGAGCCTCCCACAGCCTGGGTGGGAAGTCCTTTTCAAGTTTGTTCCCAGCTTGGCTCCTGGAGGAGTCTGGTGTTCTCTTGGGTGTCCAGCATTGGCCTTCCTTAATATACTGGTCTTCTGAATCCTTATTTTCTTTTGTCTCTTAAAGTTTTGATTTCATCTGCCTGAGATGACGGCAGAAAGAGGATTCGGGGACTTCCTCAGAAACTTCATTACGTCAGGAAAGTGAGATTACTCCCAAGTATTAGTTAAGGTAACCTTGGTAGCAATTGCAGATTCGAGTTTGTTTTAAGACCTAACAGCCTCAGTGAGAGACTCAAAGTTTTGGTCAAATCATGAGTTATTCAAGACCGGTACTTTTTAAAATTATTTGCTTTTAAGCCCTCAAACCGTTCTGATGGAAGGTTTTGCTGATGGGCTGTGGAGCGCAGGAGGTAATGGCAATATTCCAGTTCAGGTGAGTTGACAGATGGGAGATAGAAACTAATTTTCAGAACTTCTCTCTCCCTCTGCATTAGCACAGCAGAAGCAGTTCATGCCCTGTTTTATCAGTTTGCTGTAAACACTAGCAGAACAGTTGAGCAGTGACAGCTTGCAAGAAAAAAGTGCCGAGGTGCTGGGAGGGTGTTAGCTGTTACCCTGAAAGTTGTGCAGAACGTCACATTTAATGGTTGCACATTGTACCCCTGTGTATGGTGAACATGAGTTACCACCACAGATACGGCTGGACTTTCAGTGGGAGGGCAGAAGTCAGGTGGTATGATAGAAAGTGGAGGTGGAGAAGGAAGAGAATGAAATGGTAGTGGTTCTTCTTTGTAGGGCTACAAAGATGATTAGGGGCCTGGAGCATCTCCCTTCCGAGAAGAGGCTGAGGGACTTGGGTCTTTTTAGTCTAGAGAAGAGAAGGCTGAGGGGGGATCAGATCAATGCTGATAAATACTTAAAGGGTGGGTGTCAGGAGGACGGGGCCGGTCTTTTTTCAGTGGTGCCCAGGGATAGGACAAGACGAAATGGGCACAAACTTGAACATAAGAAGTTCCACCTAAACGTGGGGAGGAACTTCTTTACTTGGAGGGTGGCAGAGCCCTGGAACAGGCTGCTTAGGGAGGTGGTGGAGTCTCCTTCTCTGGAGACATTCCAAACCCACCTGGACAAGTTCCTGTGCAACCTGCTCTACGTGGACCTGCTCTGGCAGGGGGGTTGGACTAGATGATCTCCAGAGGTCCCTTCCAACCCCATGTGATTCTGTGAGCATCAGCTGTGGACGCCAAGTGTTAGGGGAACGAGGCTCGGCCAAGTGTTAGGGGAACAAGGCTTGGTCTCTGTTGCTGTCCTGTTTTCTTTATACCTTCCAGGCTGAGCAGAAGATGGGGTCCCTCACTTGGTCCTGGGGTCTATAGTCATGCATACATGACCACAGAATGTCACGTCTCTAAACTGCTCTTGGTTTGACCTCCTGTGCAAACAGGCCAGGGAGTTTCAGTCGCTGGTCTTTTAAACACTGCAATGTATGTCTTGCCTTGGGAACATCCTCTAAAAAGGCATCCAAGCTTTACAAGTATCCTCCAGATACGTTTCTTTCCCCTCTCCTTCTGTCTATAGATGAAGCTACGGCTGGTGGTACTGATCTGCTGGCAATAGCCTGGTTTGTTGCAGCCAGTGGAGTTTTACAGGTTTATAACAGAGGATGGGACCTCCCATGCGAAAGGTGAAATACAATCCTGTGCAGGTAAAGTTTTATGTACTACACAGCATTAGGTGGATTGAGTGGGTTGAAATTAAACCAAATAGAAAAAGGATTGAATTTTTCCCTCATTTCTGGTATGCTCAGGTTAAGCAGTGATTAATGCAGGCACTCAAATTCTTTCTAATCTTTGTATTACTTAAAAATCGTTCTCTTTTTAGAAAACTTCATTCTGTTAATGGAGTCTTAACTCCCATGTTGGCCATTGTTACAGACCTAAAAATGAAACAGAAACAAAAAATAAATTGCAAACTGAATTCTGTGGGTATCCATGTTTCAAGAATAATGCTAGATGTTTTGATGTCAACTCATTGACATTTTTGGAGAAGCTATGCTGCGAGAGACTGCCTTTCCCCTTAATCTCGTGGTGTTTTTCATAGAATTTTATAGATCTTTGATTCTCTTGAACTTAATGGCAAAGCTTCTACTGATTCAGGGGGATCAAGGCTTGACCTGATATTTGCAAGTGCTGTAGCTCCCCCGAGAACTTACGTTTTATCAAGCTTAACAGAAAGATGATTAATGCCTAAAATAAATAAATAAATAAATAAATTATCTCTCCTCAATTTCAACAGTTTAGCGGGGGGCAGTTTCACAGTACAGTCCTTGTGATTGTCTCTAAGCACTTAACGTTGTGCATGCTGATGCGCATGGTGAACACCCATTTATTAAGGCACTTCTTTTCCAGCCAAACATGTATTTGGCTGTTTGGAGTCAGCCCTCAGTTTATGCTTGTGTTGGTTTTTTTTTTTTTTTTCTGTCACCTTCCACTCTGCTTTGCCAGCCTTGTCTCCCAGTCTCACAACCTAACAGAAAGACAAACAAATCAAAATAGCTTCTGTGATGCAAAAAAACCCCCAACTTCTTCCGGGAAGAAGTTGTAGGTAAGTTTGTTTTCTTGCAGAGAGTGCCTGGGAGGGTCAACCATAACGTAATCTCTCCCAGCTAGAAGAAGTCAGGGTCTTGAGATGGGTGGCTGCAAGTGATATTTTTGGCTAGATAGAGATATAAAGGGAGAGACTGGATGAAAGAGTTAAAAAGCTCTCAACAAAAGCAGCGGGTGTGTAACTGGGGGGGATTTGGCTGAGGAATGGTGTTTCTAGCATGCCTTTGACCGTAGGACAGGCTTCTATAACCCTCAAAGTTTCACATAATACAAAGAAAATTAGCCTAGAAAGGAAAAGGACTTAATTAAAATGTTAGTCTCACTTTGCTACCCACTTATTACTATCATAGCATAGCTGAGTTTTCTAATGAGATATGCCAATTATAGATGTTTTCTTTCTCAAAATTGCAGGAAAAAAAAAAAAGATATTTTTAAGGTCAATTGCTTTGTCTTTTTTTTTTTTTTAAAGAAGCTATACTCCTTTTTAGCATGGTGTTGAAAAATAGGTCTTGAGGGAAGCACTATTACCATGGTCAAAATGAAAAAAAAAAAAAGCTAACTTTAGTATTCTTTTAATGCATGTATTTTTAAATTAAATACATTAAAATAAAATGTCGTTCCCTTCTGAGCATGATGAAAAGGAACAAATGGTAAGAATTTGAAATTTAAAAAAAAAAAAGAAAGTGGTATTGTGTGAAATTTGATCATGTGCCATACAGTCTTCTCTGACGGGAACACAGCCTCATGCTAGAGAAAATCTGAGTAGCAGATTTCCTTTTTTATCATAAGGCAGTTACATCAGTGGGCATGATTGTCACACTGCTCTTCACATGGACGCTTACTTCACTAAGAGTATTAACCAGTGCTGGCTAAATTGCTTCTCCTCTCGAAGGTCTGTGGTCTTGGGATAAAAAGTGGGAGAATCTCACCACTTGGGTATTTTTTACCACCTTGTGGTAAAAAAAGGTGAGGATGTGTTTTCCTTTCTTCTTTTTTTTTTTTTTTTTTTGTCTGAAAGGCTGCTCTTTGACCTTTCTGCAGCAGCCCCACGAGGGCTGAGCTCCGTGGATGTTGTTCTCTGCTGCCAATCAAGGTCTCACCTTCTACAACCACAACCACAACCAGCCCAGCTGGACGTGGGCGGCCACGCTCTGCTGACACTTGGCATCTGTATAATCTGTTTGGGGGCTTGTGGAGAAGAACAGAACTTAGCCCTTCACGTTCTCTAGTGGATTTCGCCTGCCTGCGCGGTGGGATTCATTGTGTCTCTGCTACATCCTCACCCCCAACCCTCTCGCTGCTCTTACCTTCTGCCCTCTTAACTTCAACTCATCCAAGTTAACCTTTTCTGTCCTTCTGGCTTCACCAGATAAATTTAGTTGCGTTGCCCCTCCTTTTAGAGTGATAGCAAGCTAATGTGTACAACAAATCTCTCTCACGCTGTGAAGCATTTCTATTTCACCCCGGTCACTGTGGGGTGGCCCATAGGAGCCAGGTGAAGCCACGTCTGGGGGCCCTTTGCTTCCCCCAACCCTAAAAGAGGGAAAGTGGCACCAGCGATGACTGTTTTGGTGGCATTCAGCTATCTCTCTCTTTAAAGTAGCAGTGCTACGTCACCCTTTCCATCACCCATAAAACACGTCACAGGAAGCATCCTGTAGCCATCTCCGGCCTACAGGAGAGCTGGAGAGGAACTCCTTGTCAGGAAGTGTATTGACAGGACAAGGGGTAATGGTTTTAAACTGGAAGAGGGGAGATTTAGATTAGATAGTAGGAAGAAATTCTTTCCTGTGAGGGTGGTGAGGCACTGGAACAGGTTGCCCAGAGAAGCTGTGGATGCCCCATCCCTGGAGGTGTTCAAGGCCAGGCTGGATGGGGCTTTGAGCAACCTGGTCTGGTGGGAGGTGTCCCTGCCCAGGGCAGGGGGGTTGGAACTCGATGGCCTTTAAGGTCCCTTCCAACTCTAACCGTTCTATGATTCCGTGATTCGTGCAGCCAGCCAGAAGCTTAGAGATTACTGCTTTTAGAAATGCAGTTTTTCAGAAAGTTCAAGTTTTTCAGTTACAGTTTCTATTAATTTCTGCGTGCCTGGGTAAGCTCAGGATGAAACAAAGAGAAGGACTGAATTACAGAGGGTGGTTTTTACCGTCCTCCCCTCCTTCTCCTTGGTATTACTGTGTGCTCTTCATCTGTCACCACTGTCCAAAGTCTCCTGAGAGACAAAGCCTCCTGTGTCACCCCAGCTTCCAGCGACTCGCTCAGGTGGAAGTAGCCAGTTAACTGCAGAAGGCTCAAAATGCAACAGTGTTCGCCCTGAGGTGGTGAATACTTGAGTGGTATCGGTAGCATCCCAGGAGGTCCCTCAGACCTGGTTCAGGTATATGTGCAAGGGCTGAAGTTGCTTGGCTGGCTGGTGTGGAGATGGCCTGCGGTACCTACAGCTGGTTGTTCTGCCCGAAGTGATGGGATGCTACACAAAGTCATGTGAGCTTGGGAACTAGGGCCACTGTAATTGAATTTCCCTGGATAGGCAATAATACTGGTCAAAAGCTGATGGCTGAACTCCACCGGTGAACTCTTTTGAGGCACTCTGTTGGGTTGAGTATCCATATAGGATGGTGGTGGGTGCCTTCGTCCGGGAGGTAGGAGAGCTGAGTTGAAACTTCACCTGCCTGACACTGCCTTGAATACAGGCCATCTCAAGCAAAGGCAGCATGCAGTGTGTGGTTTGATGTGGAAACACAGCAGCCCTGTCTCTGAAACCCTTCCGTAGCTCACCCTTCAGCTTCAGTGTGCTGTGAGCATGCCCCTAGGTCCTGATGGCACTGCTCACCAGGCAGGAGAACACCTTGTTAGAGCACACTGCTCAAAGCACACTCAGCCCTAGAGCTGCTCTACGTGCATCATCCTGGGCAGAGGTGTTTGTAGGAATGGGAGCCCACCAGCCTGTGTCACAGCTAAGCACAAGCTTTGAAATGTCAAAGTCAAGAATTAGACCCCAGAGACTTGCAGAGAGGACATTTGCAGAGAGGACAAGTGCAATCACCTTGAGGTAAATTTTGCCACATTTGCCATCATGATATAAGTAGTCAGCAACAGGGTACAGCAGCCGTGGAAGGTCATCTGAGTGCCATTTCTGGCCACCTTTCTTGTTGGACAGTGATGCTGGATGTTAGAGACCAACCTTTGGCTTACAATTCAGCACACCTTAGACTGTCTCAGACCCTTGAAGTCTAATCCATTATGGTTGCTTAACTTTAAAATAAATGTTTCCTCCTTTTTGGCAAGCTTCATGATTGGCATTGCTTTGCAAGCTAGCAAGCAGAAAAGCAGGTGGTTTGCTGCATCCATGATGAAAGCCATTGGAAGGAGATGCAGCTAATTTTGTTCCTTGGTGAGGACTTGACATTTTTCCAGTAGTTAATAAAGGCCCAAATCTCAGTCAGGAACAAAGCCCTGGCTTCACTGAAGCTCCAGTTTAACCAATAGCGAGTACAGCCGTGAGCATCCAAGAGCTGTACCTAGCCACAAGAGGTTTGTGAAGAAGAAAAAAGCAGATGTGGTACTATTTTGGTGAGAGGTAATAAGAAGGTTTGGAAGGAAGGCTTATCGCATAGGGTAAATTTCTTACTATCCACTTTCTTGTCAGTCTCCAAGACATAACTGCTGGATTTAATTAGTTCTTTAAATATCTTATTTCTTGCATGAGGTTGTTCATTTGGCTGATTATTTTGGAAGTTGCTGCATTGTCTGAGCAAGACAGAGATATGCAGTGTAGCACTCACTTGTAAGTATATAGGTAATAATAAAATCTTGTATCTGAACATAACCTAACCTTTAAGCGTTGTTTAGAAGTGTGATTGCCAGAAATTCACAGTGTCTGTCTAAAAGCTGTTACTCCATATTCAGCCATCTTCTGTAGCACACAGGGTTAAAGGAGTGGTTTGTTGTTTGTTTCTGACTTTGTGGCATGTTTGTAGAGCCAGTTGGCAAAAGGTGCCAGAAAATCTCGTGTCGCAATGTGAAATACAAGCATTAACATCAGATGAAGCCTTCTGCTGTGTAAGAAGATAAGCTAGGAAAATCAAATGGAGAGGAAAGCAAGGATTTGATCCTGTCAGATTTAAGGTGATTGAGATTAGACCGCTGGCTCATGCAGGGCACTGGGTGGTAAGATGCCATCTGGGGCCAGGTTTTTGATGTGCTGGTTCCTTCACTCAGGTGGATGCCTGAGAGTGGTGGTGTGCGCTCGGGCTGTTCTCAGCTTCAATACAAACTCCATTTCTGAGATTCAGTATCTGGGCCTCTGTTCTGTTGTCCTCTTTATTCTTCCAACCATCCATTAGACTCATTAGATCCACTGAACTGCCTCATTCTCTGCTCCCTCTGTTGCATACTCTCCACTCCAGAGCTCTCCTGCTGAAATTCATTTTACATTGGCTGGATTGGGGTTGCTTCCTGTTCCCAGTAGGATTGAATTTCATCTCCATAATGTATTCTGCATGATGCTTGTGTTGAAATACATTACATTTTTAAGAGTCTGTAACACGTCATATTAATCTCTTGATGCCTGGCACAGGTGAACTGCTGTTGGCTTCCATGGATATGCTCTGAGTCTTGACTGCATGGATTTATCAAAACCAAACATAAAAATATATATAAACGGTAGGGTGCTTTTTTACCTGCTGTTATTTCCTTGTATTGTTTTTCTATATAAAACCTTATTTAAGGAACTCTCTAAGAATATACTCTTAGTTGCAAATACATTGAGACATGTAAAAAAAGGAGGCTACAAGCTCTGATGACTTGCACAGCGTAGAGGTAGTGTAGGCTGCGTTTCCCATTCTAGTTGTGTCCAGATACACCCATGATACTGTATGGAGATCAGTTAGGCGGAAAACTGCTCTTTGTAGTGCTCCTTCTCTCATTCTTACTTTGCTTGGTTGAACCAAAAGGAGATCTCAGGGAATGGTAATCTGTATCTGTCTGGGGGAAGGAAGAATAGATGTGGTGTCCTAAGCCTCAGAGTGCCACTGATGGATGCACGTGCAGACTAGAAGTATTGGAAGCTGGATTTTCTCCTGCCTGATCATTTTCTTCTGCCCTAGCAAATTAATGTCCATCCCTTACACAAGATGCAGATAAAAGCTAGCTGCTTCTGCTGGGCGATCTCCTGACAACTTTTCTTTTTTTGTTGGTGCTACTGCCTTGTCTTATTCTTCCTTCTTGTCCCTTTACTTATTTCTTCCAGAAACTACATATGCACAACTCACTTGCTCTGCTGCTAAAGTGAGAATGCTCTGTGCAAGTGTTTTTCAAATGAAAGCTGATGAGTATTCTAGACCATTCAAAAGTGCAAAGTTGACCTTGCTGTTATAAAGATTATTTTTTGTGTAATGGCTTTTGGGAAGATAAATGTTTCTCTTTCTTTAGAAAGCATTCTGTTGTTTAAGAACTGAGCATCTGAAGAGCAGTTTCCATCTGGAGCTGTACTCAATTTCTTTGGTGGTCTGGGGTTCTTAGCCGGTATACATGCATGTAATCACAGAATCACAGAATGATATGGGGTTGGAAGGGACCTCTGGAGATCATCTAGTCCAACTCCCCGCAGTGAGGCATCCAGGAAAGGGCATCATGCTGCCTTGGAATGGCACATACACAGCACTTCTTTGTAAGACTCTTTCACCTCCAACCATTTAAGTCCAAGGACTTCCCGAGTTGGATGTGATTTCTGTGTACAGAGGAGAAAAGCAAGCGTATTTTTACTAGGCTTTAATTCACTAGAGAGAGAGCCACATGAGCAGGGAGAGACAGGGGAATAGCTGAAGCAAATTTTTCTTTGAATTGGAGGTGACATCCATGAAAAATGTTTTGTGCTCTTTTTTTCCCAGCCAAGCTTTGCCTACCAACGTCTTCACAGCATTAATCACAACTAAAAGGTTCTGTGGGAAACCTTTTGCTCTGTGTTAAAAAATACTAATGAGGATATGGAGTTAATGTTTTGTCCCTCCTCAGAGGGTTTGCTTGTTGCAGACAGGGAAGGAAGGCTGTCAGCAGAGGTTTTTCACCCTGGAAAGGAAGCAAGCACCTCCTGCTCACAAGATGTTTGTATCATCACAGAATCACAGAATATTCATGGTTGGGAAGGACCTCTGAGATCACCGAGTCCAACCATACACATGCAAAAGACCCCACTATCTCAGCCACTAGGACATGCCACTAGAGCATGCCCTGAAGCGCCACGTCTACACGCTTCTCAAATACCTCCAGGGATGGTGGCTCCACCACCTCCCTGGGCAGGCTGTTCCAGTGCCTGACCACCCTCTCAGTAAAGTAATTCTTCCTAATATCTAATCTAAACTAAATCCTAAAATATAATCTAAATCCTCTGCTGCAACTTCTTGCCATTTCCTCTGGTCCTGTCATTATTCCCTTGGGAGAAGAAGCCAACACCTACTTCCCTACACCCTCCTTTCAGGTGGTTGTAGAGGGCAATGTGGTCTCCCCTCAGCCTCCTTTTCTCCAAACTAAACATGCCCAGTTCCCTCATCCTGTCCTCATAAGACTTGTTCTCTAGACCCCTCACCAGCTTGGTAGCTCTCATCTGGACATTATCTTGCTGTTAAGGAGCCATAAGTGTGAGATGGGCAGACGCTAACATTTCCAGTGGCAGAAGGAGCAGACAGCTTGTAAATGACCCGTCTGTGCTCCTGTCTGGGATCTGGGTTAAGAAGAACAACCTTGTGTGCAAATTCAGTGATAAGATTCAGAGAGAGAAGTGTGGTTTCGTGTGGTGGTTGCCTGGTGGCACAGCAGGACCAGCAGTAATGGGACATCTTTTGGTCTTGTGGCAGAGGGCATGCTCTTTTCGCCTCCTGGGCAGGGAAGGAAGGAGGGCAGGGAGGGCAGGTGGACCAAAATGTCCATTTTAGGGTTGTGAGGGTGCCTACCTGGGTGAACTCTTCTTAGGTGCAGCAATCCCCAAGGGTCTGTGGAGAAACAAGTTTAATGTGTTGACGCATATGGAAGTGGTTGTGTTTTCTGTGCTTAAGCCTGGAGCTTGAGTACAGTGCAGATCCAATTGCCATCCTCACCTTGCTCTTCAGATCACAAAAAGCCTGTCCTTGCATTCCACAACTGGAAGTATGTAATCACCTTTGATGTGACTTCCTAGTAAGTCCCAAATTATTTGGGGCCAGCCTGATTTACAGCCAGAGGCCAAATCCCCTGAATGGAGCTGTGGGTATTCTGGCTTTTCTCCAACCAGTTCTGGTTTGCATATGCAATAATAACAGGGTGACAGAAAAAAAAAGCTTTCTTGTCTTTTACTCAAACATCAGTATGTCTGAAAGACTCTGTAAATCAGGTGTGTTTAAAGCCAGGCCTTTCAGATTAAATGATGAGAGCTGAAATCTATTCAGAAACGGTGTTTGTTGCAGACTCGGAGCCATGCGGGTGTGCAGAAGCCTGCCTATGGTCTTGGAGGCAGTATTTCATCTGAACAGGGGCAAAGAGTTCTTTGGGGGGGTTGTGTTGCTACTCACAGTGCTGTCATATGAGGATGCTCTGGGGCTTCGTGGACAAACTTTCCTGAAGCACCCAGCCTTGCCTTAACCATCCTCACGTATCAGCTGATAGTACAATTTGCACGGATGCCGCTGAATGAAGAGCTTAAGCCCAGTGCTGTGGAAAATCCTATATGGAGAAGGGCAGTCACAAAAGGGAGGCATTGTGGCTGTCATATTGGACTGTGTGGTTCTTAAGCATTTGTAAGGGAAGACTGAACCAAGCACTCAGACATCATAGTAATGAGTGGAGGTAGAGAGATGTGAAATCCTTGCGTGGTAAATGTAATAGCCCGCACAGTAGTGTCAGCAGACAGATCTCTGACAAAAGGTATTTACTCTCAAGTAATAGCCTAAAATATTGTGATGTTTGGAGTAGTATTGCATACTGCGGTGCTAATGCTATATTAAGTTGAACAAATTGCTTTAACACATTCTAACTTCAAACTTTGCGACTGTATCACTCGACTTAAATGAGCACATCAAAACGATGTTTATTCTTGAGTTACAAGCTTTGTAAATGGCAGAGCTAGCAAAAGCAAGGAGATTGCTATCACCTTCTGTTTGTTTTAAGTGCCTTTTCTTTGAGCGTTAACACTGAGAGACATTTTATTTATATTAATCATCCCTAGCTGTGGCTGAAAATTGGATTTGATTTGAATGAAGAGTTCTTCAGGTCAACCCAAACTCAGTAGTTGTTCAGTCTTAGTCTTACTATTGGGATCAGTCCAGGGGCTCCACGCGCTTGTATTGCAGATCATTTTGCCTTTAATACCACACAAGAGTCCTTTATGAATAAAGCCACAGTGTTAATCCACTCCTTGGCTTTTCAAGTAAGTGCTTGTTAGGAGGTGAAGAAGGCAGCCCATTGCAATGTGATTCCTGAGTAGGAGACCCTGATTCCCTTGAAGTCAATGAATGAGGTCAAAAGCAAAACTTCCAGGCTCCTCTGCAGTCCTCATTAGGGCAGCACAGGCATGGTAAGCCTCAATGGGTACAGGTCAGGCAGAGCAGCTGCCTCAGTGCCTGCAGCCCTTATTTTGGCCCATTCTACCTTCTCTCTGCAAATCTGCAGCTCCTGTTTACCTGCCTGCTTACGCCAGCAGCGCTTACATCAAATCCAAGAGTGGTGCAGTGACCCAAGGGAATGTCTCTTCCTTATCTACAGAGACCTAACTTTGTAGTTGTCTTTTTTTTCTTTTTTTTCTTTTTTCAGTCTTGTTAAATATGGCTGAAACTCAGCGTGTTATGTCTTCAGCACCAACAACACGAAAATGATTGCCTTGAAGACACGTTGCCCATTTCTCCTTGCTCACGGTAGTGCGATTTCATCCGTCTTGCTGAGCTGAAAAGAAGCAAGGAGGTTGTCAACACTGTCCCATCTCCAGCTCTGGGAAGAATTTCCTGGGATCAGCAGATGGGGAATGGGAGAAGGGTGCCAGGGTGGCAGTGGGGCAGGATGCCTGCCCTCCTCTGCCCACAAGGCCCAGCAGGGAGGATGGACATGAATAAATGCCCTCGAAATCTAAGGCTAGAGAGTGAGTAGGTCTGGAACTGCCGATTCTTCCCTTTCTATGGGGATATGGCCTGAGCATGAAGAGCTGTGTGGTGTCACTGATAAAAGTACACTAACATCCCCTTCAAACAAGTCTTGCAACGGTCAGCTTGATTTTTTCCTTCCCCTGTCCCCCTCAATCACATCCTTTGTAATATCCAAATAAATCTGTGTCAGTCTCAGCTCTGTTTCAAAATCTCTGCTGAAGGGAGATCAATGTCAGTGTCTTTGCTGGGGATGCCCAGGGCTGGTCATGGCTGGTTCCAGACGGCTCCAGCCAGCTCCAGGCCTGGTGGAAGGTCCTCGGAGCCATCTGGAACCAGCCATGACCAGACCAGGCCCTCAGCCATGGTTGCAGCTGCCAAAACCTGTGGAAGGGATGAGAGGATTGAGAGCAACCCTGAGGAGAAGGCCTTGAGGGTGTTGGTTGATGAGAAGCTGGACATGAGCCAGCAGTGTGCACTGGCAGCTCAGAAAGCCAACCGCATCCTGGACTGCATCAGAAGAAGCGTGGCCAGCAGGTCCAGGGAGGTGATTCTGCCCTGCTTCTCTGCTCTAGGGAGACCCCACCTGGAGTCCTGCATCCAACTCTGGGTCCCCAGCATAAGAAGGACATGGACCTGTTGGAACAAGTCCAGCGGAGGGCCACAAAGGCGATCGGAGGGCTGGAGCACCTCCCCTATGTAGACAGGCTGAGAGAGTTGGGGTTGTTCAGCCTGGAGAAGAGAAGGCTCCAGGGAGACCTTATAGCAGTCTTCTAGTACTTAAAGAGTGTTTCTAAGAAAGATAGAGACAAGCTTTTAGTAGGGCTTGTAGCAATAGGACAAGGAGTAATGGTTTTAAACTGAAAGAGAGTAGATTCAGAGTAGATATAAGGAAGAAATATTTTATGATGAGGGTCGTCACATACTGGCTTGGGTTGCCCAGAGAGGTAGTAGATGCCCTATCCCTGGAAACATTAAAGGTCAGGTTGGATGGGGCTCTGAGCAACCTGCTCTAGTTGAAGATGTCCCTGCCCATGGCAGGGGAGTTGGACTAGATGGCCTTTAAATGACCCTTCCAACCCAAACAATTCTATGATTCCATGAAGAAAGGGCAAAAATGCTGAAGAAGCAGAGGAGTGAGGAACAAAGAGTGAGGGACAGGAGGGGGAAGAGCAAGGATGGGCAGGCGGCACTGAGCAGCATCCAGGGCTGGAACAGATCTGCCCTGCCACCAATGGAGAGCCCAGAGCAGGGGGACAGTGTGAGTGGGAAGGAAAGGCAGAGAGAAACCACCATCTTCTGATGTGTCTGCAGGGAAGGTGTTGGTTTGTTTGTCTTGGTTTCTCGCTACCTGAGTCTATTTTACCTGGCAATAAATCAAATTAATCCTCCCCCTCCGAGTCAAGTCTGGTTTGCCCACCACAGTAATTGGTAAGCAATCTCCTTGTCTTTGCCTCGACCCACAAGCTTTCTCATCTTGCTGATGAGGGCAGTGATTGAGAGGTTGCATGGGAATTCGGCCCTTGGCCGAGGTCAGCCCACCACAATACTCTGCCAAGGAACCACCTTTAGCTCTCTGCATACATAGCTCTTTCATTCTTAGGGGATCTGGTAGGATACTATAAAACCAAGCGAAAAACCTGCTGAAGCATTCCGCAAGACCCAGAGGATGTGGTTCTCTCCTCAGCTCTGTGAGGGAAGTAGAAGTTAGAGCAGATAGTCTCAGTCTTCTGCCCTGGCCTTTGAATCCAAAACTTCTGACCAGGAGCTGCCCTGAGGAACGTGTGTAAAGGCAGCCTGGGTCTTAAGGGCTTGTTGTTACTGATTTATGTGAAACTCTTCTTCAGAAGTGCTTAAGGATTCTGCAGATGCTGGGAATGCAGAGACAAAATATGGTCCCTTTTCCCAAGACGTTCATCATCACATGCAGCAGTTCCCAAATGACTGTGGTCGTGAGGCCACTCTCAGGAGCAGGCTGGCCATGTTGACCAGATGTGTCTCTCTCAGTGAACTCTCCTTCAGCACCCTCATAACGTCTGGGAAATGACCCTTGTGTAGCTGATTCATGGTATACAAAAAAAAAAATTATTCATTTTTTTCTTTTTTTTTTTTTTTAAAGGAAAAGACCCTTTCTCCTAGGTGTTCTTGCAGAAATCCAACCAACAAGAAAAATACCCTGAAATCAGAAGAAGCTTTTAAATACAGATTTTGCCTTTTTACAGTGCAGGGTTAGACGCAAACCAATCAGCGACTTTTTAAAGGCATACTTGCTCTGAGCAATTAATTTTTGCACCCTCCTGGATCTGCCACTGAGGCTATGTCCTGGTTAGAGGGCAAGCTCCGTGCCCTCATCTGTGCTAGGGAACAGCAGGCAGGGGCTGTAATGATGGTGTTCGTCGGTGCCCACGGGGGGCCAGCATTAAATAGATCTCGATGCAGGCAGTGATGCATGCCTAAATGCAGGCTCTGTGGTCTCTCCCACTTACCCTCCGGATGGGTTGCAGCCCGTCCTTCTGCAATGTCAGTGATGGCCAGCCTCTCCCAGCTTTGCAGGTGGAAGGAGAAACCGCGTGGGATCCTGGAGCGAGGTGTGGGTTTTCCCCCTGTCTGCACGGTCACCTACGAGCCTGCTGTCCTGTTCTGTGCTGCTGGCACGTAACACGCCGAAATACCAAGTTTCAGCTTGCACACATATGCAGAAATCCTCTAACAGCCTCCCACCAAGGTGTAAATTTCCAAAGTTTTCTTTCTTGATTATACACGATTTGAATCCGGAGAGAGAGGGAGAGACTTCAAGTGGGACTGGGAAAAACGAGTCCTAGTTATTTCTTTCAATGAGTTGTTAAACTGGTAAGAAATTACAAGTTTGCATGGATTTAGTTTGGAAGCTGTGGCAGTTACATATATGGATGTGTGCATAGTTACGACAAAGATAAATACACAGTATATGTGTCTAACCCATCAAGCTAGGCTAATTTTTAAGTAAATAATTTAACATTTTCTTTCTTTTTCCCCTCTTCCTCTTTTAGTATCTAATAGACTAATTTCATACATTTTTCTTGGAATTAGATTTTGAAACCAGAAGGAATCAGGGAGTACCTCTTTGTTCACAGCATGGTCCAAGGAGATCCCAAATCACCTTAGACCTTCCATGTGTTTCAACACCACTGTTGTCAGGAGAGATGAAAGGGGAAGGTTTTACTGCCAGCATCGGAAGACAGTTTTGAGTTTGAATTTTCCTTTCTATGACTGCTAAACATCTCTCAGCAAACCTCCTTTAAACACAATGATAATAGAAGCTTTTTGCCCTGAGAGACAAAAAGGAGCAGAACTGCTGTGAATTGCAGTGATGCTGTAAAGGAATAGCAATAGGACATCGCTGTTCTTCTTAAGCAGCTAGAAAATAGTAACTTATTCTGGTCTCAATCACAGCTCAGGTCTCCAGTCCCTTTCATCTCATTACCCTTGCTGAGGAAAAGATAAAGCAATTTCAAATTTCAAAACAGATCCCCTGCTGTGAGGCTGGGGTAATGCCTTCTCAAATCTAAAGCGGAACATGCTTTAAGTGGGTCACTCTTTATCTTCAGACTTTGCTTGCCTTCAAATGCAAAGTTGGGCACCGGTCCCTACCCCTCTGTTGTTAAAAAGGAAGCTTCACTGCACGTGGAGAAGCTTTTGCATCTGTCTGAGAAGGTGGGGGGAGTGGGATGTCAAAACCTTTTTTTTTTAATTTTATAGTTATGTTTGGAGACCAGCACAGCACATTAAAAGGTCCCTTTGTGTTCATTTTTCAGTCCTTTCAGCAACACTGTAATGGAATTGAGAATTTCTATGAAAGTATGGTACGATGTCTTTCAAAGCTCTTTCAAACATGATTGCTGAATGACAACAGGAAATACAGTTATGGTCAACTGACATTACAGTTAGATACTCAGTCTTGTAGAGGTGTTTTTTTTTTCCCCTGTTGGGAAGGAGTAAGGCATAATGCCAAGTTAGGAACAAGCATTATTGTGTTTTCAAGGTGGAAGAAACTATTTTTATTCTGATCATTAATAGTAATTCACCGTGTTCTCTATTAGAGTATTAACCTTTCTTCTTTCCATCTTTGTTCCACACGGAAGAGACATTTCTGGCTTTGAGAAATTCCTTATACATAGTGTGGAAAGCATACTACGCCCATTGCATTGCTTTGGTTCAGACTTCAACAGAAAAAAATCCACAGAGTACTTTCAAATCACCCATAAAAGAATTTCAATGTAAAAACAGTTTTAAGATCAGCCTGCCCTTGCCAAAATATTTTTAAATATCTGAGTTATCTTTAATAAATTCTTTTGTTTTTTTTTTTTTTTTTTTCTTCCCTTCAGTGAACACTAAAACGTATTGGAGGTTGTTCTAAACTGAACCAAACAGAGCCTCAGCCTCTGGTATGTGTGCTAAGAGATCCAGGTATAACTCCAGTTATTTTTGTGAGGCTGTCATTGATTTTAGTGAGCGTTTTGTACAGTAATTGAAAGGTATATTGTGACTGGAAAGAGTGAGTTACAGTCTTGCTGTGGCTAGGTGTAGACAGTTGCCTGATCTTAGGCTGCCTGTAAAAAGCCCAGTACCAAACCTGTCAGTCTTGTTCCTGTGAGACCAGTAACTGGCTGGAATTGATTCAGTTCAAGTCCCATCAAAAGAAAAGCAAGGTAATGCAAAAGTGCATCTAATTCCTGTGTTTTGGACACGTGAAATCTTGGCTTCTTGTTTTGCCTTAAAACAGGAGGAGCCTTTTCTTCTTGCTCAGGTTTGTCACATAAAGAATTAGTTAAGGGGGACAAACTTTTGAATGTAAAAATCTCTCTTATAAAAGAACAGATCCTCAGCTGTCTTTTCTAGTTGTTCAGAAAGTCATCCCTCTTCTGTGTCTCTTCCTGGTCTGCTTATGAAGAAAATCTTCTTATTCTGTATCATGGAAGAGATGCAGTGCAATTGGTATAAGGTGACGTGTAGTTTAAGTATTTTTCCAGGCAAGTAACTAGATTAGCCAAGAAAGAGTGGGATTTTTGACTGACAGTGGTCTTACTCTTTTGTGATTGCAGTTTCTGTAATATGAATTAACAGTTCTGAGCTTCCATATTTGTGTCTGCATTGTCTTCAAGACCCTGATTTTGTTCAAGCTGGCCATATAGCTTTCATTCCTGAACTTCAGAACGAGCAATCACAGTTACAAAGTACTTGAGCATTGGTAAGAAGCAAGGGAAAAGCTGCATGCTTTGTGGACCTCCCTAAAGGAGAAATTACTTGTGATGGAGAAAGAGGCAGGCTGGGTTTATGGTACTAGACTGAAATGCGTTTTTTCACTTTCCCTTTGGAAATGAAACAATTGGGGAACAGATCACCTCTGCCTGCTCCCTCTCAGGATGGGCCTTAGACAAGAAATCTCTCCAAGGCCTCCTAAGAAATGAAACCTTTGTAGATGTGAGATCTGTCCTGGCCTCTGCCGTAGGAAGTCCCATTTCACGGCTTTCTCCAGCCCGTGATTCCATCCCCAGCTGCCCTGTGGTGTCCCCCTTTGCCTCCAGTGCCACAGGGGGAAAGTACCTCTCAAAATAGGCTCCATTTTGCTAGCCCTGTCCCCCAGGGAATGTAGTGGAAGCCCCTTGTCCTCATGCCCACGCCATTTGGGTTCAGGTGTGGGTTCACACAAGTGCAGTTCCTTGGTGACTGCCCCAGGTAATGCTGTGCAGATGTTTCTGGGGGTGAAGGGAAGAAGGGATTTTAACTTGTGCTTGCTTCTCATGCTCGGTTTTAAGCAGAGAAGTTCTGAGCTAGGGCTGCTGAAATGGAGAAGGGGAGAAAAGAGCATTTTTTATACTTACGTCTGGTTAACTTAGTCTTTCATGTTTCACTTCAATAAGAAAAAAAATCCATGTAGGTTATGTTACCTTCATTTTTAGACCTCTGATCTGATTGGAAGCATATCCTAATGCAATATCCCTGGGCAGGCTGTAAATTCTTTATGTTTCATTTTGGTGTCGTACCCTGGATCTTGTGAATGGTACTTCCATGGGAATTACCTGACAGCTGGGGTAAAATGCCTTTGATGGGGTGGATAAATGATATTATGGCAGGGGGATAACATACACCAGAATGACTGTTTTGAGAAAAAAACAAAACAAAACAAAACAAATGCATTTAGAAAATGACAAATTTGACATCACATCCTCTCTGGCGACTCTGCAGGGCAAGCAAATGCAGCCAACAACAGCATCTGCTCCAGGACTGAGAGCGTGGCTCTTGCAACCAGGAACTGAATCCTTCTCTTTTATGACATGTGGATTAGGTGCCTGCTGGTTTTTTGATTTTTTATTAATGAGGTAGAAAGTGGGGTATTGGGAGTGCCCGGAGTGAAGCCGTTCGGACAGTGCCAGAAGTACAGCATGTTTCCAAAGCAAAAACCCTGCAGACTACAGAGGTCTGGTGAGTGTAAATTCTTTGTAGGCTGCACATATGGCCCAGGCTGAGGATGGGAACAATGCTGGGTGGTATTATTGCTCCTTGCGCTGCACACAGGGATGACAGCCTTCTTCAGTCCTGGAGCCAGGCTGAGGAGCAGCCCTGGAGGGACACCCTTTGCAAGCTGGGAGATGCCGGGATTGCAATCTCAGCGCAAGGTGAACACTTGCTCAACGTAGGTGTAATTAACAGCTTTTATATTTATGGACCTTGTTAATGAACTGTAGTGAGTGAATGACGGACGGCAGTTCAGCCCATTTCCAGGAACCCATAATGCAGCAATAGCAAGCAAATCTATACGACTTCTGATTTGCCAGAGCCATCTAGCCTTTGTCTGAGGAAGTTAGACTTTGGCAGTGCGCTGTACCCTGTAGTCTCTTCGTGATGAATATGCTTTGGGCACTGTGCCAGGACGTAATTATTCAATATGATGAAGTTGAATCCTATCTATTTATCCTGTTTGTGCTTCAGAACTCAGCCTTTCATTTTATTTTCCCACATGCCAAATGAAATCTAATATGATTTGTTATTTGAATATAATACTACAGTTCATGGTATTAAATTGTACAAAAACATTTGCAGATAAGCTCAATGCAGACTGCCTTTGAAATGCCGCAGTGGAAAAAAAAAAAGGAGGTCTATTATTACTAATGGGTCCATGTAGAAAGAAAAAAAAAAACATGTCTCACACCAGTGAACTAACAGGTGACTTAATAGGGCCTGGATCTGAAACAGGACAGATTAGAATGACTAAAAATCAGCAGTTTCACTCAGTCAATACAATAGCTTAGGGGCAACATGGTTTGCTTTTGCTTTTAACTAGAATGGGGCTTTACATTCTTTACGAATTACAGGATTGCCTTTTTTTTTTTTTTTGGAATGCAGAAAGTTGCTGACTCTTAAAAACGAGCCAACACAGAGCATGATCCGATGCACTTTGTGAAAAGCTGCATTCTGTAGCATCAGTACAGCAATTGTTGGTCACAGTTAATCTGAACTCTTTTGTCTGGCTGCAAAATAACTGTTAGTGTGAGTAGGCAGTGTCCTTATCTAGTGCAGACTTTGCAAAGATTTATTTTCCTTTGTTTGATGGAGAATACAGCATGATAACTTTCACAGAGCATGAAGGAACTGAGTGTTGTTCAAATACATGGGAAGCTAGCTGTAAAAAAATTATTCCCAGGTGACTTAAGCAAATGAGTTGATATTATGTCTCTTAGTCACTTTTGGCAGTAGCTTACTTAGTAAGTGGTTCCATCAATATTTCCCATGGAGTCCAGTTTTACTCAAGGTGTGACAATCTAGCCATTACCTGCTTAGACTTGCATATTGGCAATAATTTAGGAATACAGTGAAATTAGCATTTCACACCTCGATGCCAGTGTAGCCTGTCCTGCACTGCCACTTATCTGAAGTTCAGTAGTTGGACAAGGAGCAAGATGAGTTCTGGTCATGAAACTGGGAAGAAACATAAAGAAAATGGAACTGTTCCGTGGATAAGTTACTGATCCAAGTAGAGAGGCAGACTTAACTGGACCAGAGAAGAAGGGAATACCTGTGTAGGGTAATGTTTTCTTTAGGGTTGTTTGTTTTTTGGGTATGAGGTTTTTTTCCCCTACAGAAGTTGAGCTTGACCTTTATTTTCAAGCATTTTGCAAAGAAGGGAGTCTCTGTATTTAAAAAATAATTTAAAAATCTGGCTCAATTTAGAGGCGGGTACTATAGAGAATATATGCTGCATAGCTATGCTTTTTCTCAGTATGATATGATTTTTTTTTAGCTTGAGTGAGAGTTTCCCTTCATGCTGTCACAACTTACCCTTTTAACTTTAGCGGTTGTCTCCAGTGTGTCAGACACGAAAGGAGCAGTCACATAAGGAAAGGACTTGCTTTCTCCATTGTTTTTTTTTTTTAGCAATCTAATCCCAGTACTGGGTCACAAGAAGCCTTGTGCTGCAATAATGTTTTTGACTACTCTGAATTTTCTACTAAAATAGCTTGGGGGAAAAAGGGCATCTTGCCATCCTCTAAGAGGTCTGTAGTGAAGAAAAAGAGTTTGATATTTTTTAGTATGACAGAACACACACACAACCACTTGGCTGCACTTCACTTCATGGTAGTTGAGCAGCTGTGGCCTGGCTGTCGTAATGGGCTTCTCCTTTTTATCTGAGGGATAACAGTGTAGTAGAGAGGCGGGTGTCAGTCTCTTTTCCCAAGTAACAGGCGACAGGACAAGAGGAAGTGGCCTCAGGGGAGGTTTAGATTGGATATTTGGAAAAATTTCAGCACGGAAAGGGTTGTCAAGCACTAGAACAGGCTGCCCAGGGAAGTGGTGGAATTGACATCCCTGGAGGTATTTAAGAGAGGTGTAGATGTGGTGCTGAGGGACATGATCTAGTGGTAACTTGGCAGTGTTGGGTTAATGGATGGACTTGATGATCTGAAAGGTCCCTTCCAACCTAAACAATTCTATGATTTTATCTCACCTGAAGTCAGTCACCCGTCTGTCAGGGGGCAGGAACATACCCTGCCTTTCCAGCATCCCAGTCTGGCATCTCAAACGTGTGGAAAGAGCAGGCCTTTTAGAAGAAGTGCAAAGCATTGATTTTAGAGCCTTGACCTCTTACCAGCAGCGGTGAAAGCCTTGTGCATTGATTTCCCTCCTCTGCAGCAGCAGGTCTCCATCAGTTGCCCGGGTGGGAGGACTCGGGGCAGGCAGGAGCTCCCAGAGGTTGCTCTGCTGGGTGAGCAGCACAGGCAGGTATAAGCCTGGAGATACTTGGTTATGGTGTTCGCCAATGGGATTGGTTTTTATTTGAATGGATTAGAAAATGTGCCAGCTCAACCGTTTCCATGGAATGGCAAACAAGTCAGAAAGCAGAGGGCTTTCAGTAACAAGAGTGAGTGGTAAATAAACGTGTTCAAAAGCTGCCTCCTCAAGTGTCAAACATGTAGAGCTGTTGGATTATTCATTTTCCTTTGTCAAATGTAGAGCTATTTTTTCTAAATAAATAGCCACTTCTGTGTATTGTAAAGAAACACGGAAACCTGAACACTCTGATATTTAGCAAATTCCACTGTCTTCTCTTTCATGCATGGAGAAGACATCTCTCCTCTCAGGAAAGCTGAAAGCTGAGGCATGCTGTCTCTCTGCTTGTAGAAACAAAAGTGCTTCCAGTGGAGCTGTTAAGAACCCTGTTCCGTTAAAGCCAACACATTTCATGAGATGCACTGGCATCAGATAAGCTTTTATCATGATATATTTTACGGTTGGTCGCTTTTGACTAGGAATTAAGGGAGGAAAAATATCTCTGTGAGTCCAAACATGATTCTGAACTTCTGGACCTGAAAATGGGCTGTTTTAAGAAAATTGCCTTTTGAAAAGATATCCAATTTCCAATGCAGAATGAAAACACAATCTTTCTGCCAAGATACAGTATAACCTTTTGACAATTCTATTTCTTGACCTAGTGCATGGATATTAGACAATCCTATCTGTCTTATGTCTGTTGTGCTGTTGAGAGGGGAGGGGAATCCTGATTTGAGATGGAGAACCGTCTAGTGTAGAAGGATGGGGAATGACAATATGGGACAGTGCTGTACACAAACATTGCATGCAAATACCATATTGTGAAGAAACTTCCTTGAGTAAGTCAAAAGTGAATATAAACAGAACAAAAATACATGGAGATACCAGACAGCCAGCTCTTTGTTGACATTATTAATATATAAACCAAAATACTAACTCGGATAATATTTTTATGCCCTTAGATTTTCAGTGCAACTTAAAATTTAAAAAATATCATCCTTCCTAACCTCTGTAAAGATGTGAAAAACCTCCCTAAAGATGTGAAACTCATAAGAATTAATAGCAAAATTTGCTTGGTGTACACATTTTCATATGGGATCCCATCTTTTCAGTTCAGTCCCGTGTTATCCATATGAGACATGGTAAAGGATTGCACTTAATTCTGAATGATAGACCTTTAATGTTATCCCACACCTGAGCTCTGAGACTTGTAGTGTAGCTGGAAAGTGTGAGTTCTAGCTGTAGAATATCTAAAAAGGTAAATTCTTAAAGGTTAGCTCTGAAATTGTTAACTACAGCATTTCCATGTTTACTGCTGAGTTTCTTGCATTGTTAAGAAGAGGCATTTCTGGGAAGCTCCACACTGCCAGGAGCAGTTCTTTCTGGAAGCACCATATGTAGGATTTCACTGGATGTGATTGATACCTTGATCAAGTAGCTTATCATCTGACAGGTATTATCTACAGAGGAAACAGCATTGTTGTATTGAATATAGGCCTCTTGTGATAGCTGTTTTTCCAACTGATGTCAGCAGGCTCAGGAAATGTCTGTTGTGTAATGACCTGTACAATCAGTGGCATCCTTTTCAAAATGTCAGCATCTGTTTTCAGACCTGAAAAAACCCTTTGTTTGAGTTCTAATTGTAACTGCATAGCTAATAGAAAAGAATAAATTTGTTGTTCAGAGATTCCACCTGGTAACAATGATAGAACCATTCAAAATGAAGTGGCTTAAAAAAGTAAAAAGGGGCAGCGTGTTGCTGTATTCAGAAGCAATTTCCCAGGTATGTGAATGTACTTATGAAATTGCCCTGATTTTTATAGAAAACATTAATAAAGATTGATGGACTCCACTGCATCTAATTACTGTGTCCAGTGGTTCCGAAGATGCTGAGCTGACTGAAGGCATAGCTGCCAGAAGTCAAAGTTTCTTTTTGTCTTTTCCTAGACACCTGACTAATATAAACTTGTTTATTGCACCTCCTATATCCTGTTTAGGACAGGAGGGCGGTAGGCACTATGTGTCTATAAATGAAAATAGCTATTTTAAAGAATTGTGTTATTGATTGTCATTTGATTGCCAACCACACCTGAATTTAAAGACAGTGACTTACGATGATAAGTTAATCCGATGTACATCCTCGTTGATCTAAAAATATATATACAAAATGTTTATTACATTATTAATGTACAAAATGTTTATTACATTGTTATTGCTAATGTCTGCTTAGTTACAACTGCCAGAAGCAAGTCAGTGATAAGAATGCATGGGATGGAATGGCAGCTAGCATATTCGTTTTTACAGGAATGTATACCGAAAATCTCAATTTGCTTGAAACCTCTGTAATTTCTCCTGAAATAAGAACAAACTTGGAATGACATTCAATCTGTTCTTATTTTTTGTGGTGATTTTTTTCAAGTCACTTTATTTATTGTCTTTTTTCCACTGCTAACCTTTTCACTTTACCAGAGAGCTGTGGTTTAAGGAAAGCATGCACAATAAAGGTGGGAAAGATTAAACAAAAAGTTGGCAAGTGAAACATTTTTTTTTGCAAAATAGTTTGGTAAAAATTGCCCAAAATGTAAATATTTTTTTCCACAACAGAAAAAGATGGCAGGCTTTCAAATTTCAGATTAAAACTTGAGGAAAATTTCATGGGAGCCTGTTCCGAATTCTTTCTTCCTCATCTTTTTCTTTGTTTGGAAAACTTTCTGGACAATAGTTGAGCTATGCAGACTACTAGTCAGAAAGCAGAGATCAGCCAGAACTTTGTACCACAGCATGCACAGGGAAGGAGCAGCGTTGGGTTCATCCAGTTGCCATCCCCAACTCAACATATGAAGACGGGAGTATCATGTTTGTTGGAAATAAGTGTAACAAAACTCTGTGGGAGATCTTACGGAAGGGAAAGGCTGTATTATTTAGAAAACCTCTGAGTAAGTTGATTTTACTTGCCTTCATTCTCTCATAGTTCTCATTTACTCGTGTTCTCATACCCAGAAACTTGCAGGCACCAAGACCTGCATTCCCAAGTCCAGCATCCCATGTGTGGTACACAGGACAAGGACAACCGTTGTCTGACATTGTGTTACCTACCTGGGGTCCTTCTGGACTTGAGACAACACAGTAAGTTTGGGACAGGTCTTTCATAACCTTTAGAAGGCTGTACTTAGTATGGAAATACCCTGTCCATCAGGATTTTACTTCTTGTGGTTTCACTAATCTCGGAACAACTTTGCTGCTCGTTCTCTGTTTTCCCTTGTTTGTTTGGAGTATTTGTCTGTTTCTGCAATAGGGTGTTGGAAGGATATTCTTCAATTATTGGAATAATGACACAGGCAATATTGCTCTGTCCTGGTGCCATCTTCCAGATGTGGGGGTGGAGCTCATTGGTGGTGTGCCTGTTCCAGGGTGCGACCTTCTGGCCTTCGCAGAAGCAATGTGTTCCCCACTTTCGCATCTGGAATTCACATCCATTCAGACCAATACAGGGTCTCCTTTGGTTCATTCCTGTCCATCCAGACAGACGCGTTTATATTCTTATGCCATTTATACCAACCTTAATGCTTCTGCTGTACATCCAGACCGTACGGACTTCTGCTGTAGGTTCAGTCTGAGCGGCCATCCCACAGCTCTGTCAGTACACTGACTGCTACACTGTTTCTCAAACTTTTCTAAATCAGAGCATTAAGTAGGTTGCTTCCTCCCTCCCCCCCCTCTCTCTCACTTCTTTCTCATGGTATAATCCTTTTCCAGGAAAACCTTTACAGAACGTGGTAATTTAAGAGAGTGCTATGCCTGGAGCTCTGAAAGCATTTTACAGCTCTTACTTTTGAAATACCCACATCTTAATTTACAGGAGTGTGTACTGCACTTTCAGCTATGTCAGCAGAACACAGAAAAGGTGAAGACATTTAGAAATAAGCTTCTTTTATTTTTTTCTTGTCTAATTTTTATGGTAGCATAGTGGACTGGGATGTGGGA
>JAHREE010000152.1:4466972-4480748 GCA_033628505.1 Tringa tobata | reverse complement strand
GTTCTATTGCTTGATAACCCTTCCGGTGTAGAATTTTTTTGTAATATCTCATCTACACTTCCCCTGGTACAACTTGATGCCATTTCCTCTAGTCCTGTCGCCTGTGACTTGGGAGAAGAGACCAGCCCCTGCCTCTCTACACCCCCTTTTCAGGTAGTTGTAGAGAGCGATAAGGTCTCCCCTCAGCCTCCTTTTCTCCAGGCTGAACAACCCCAGCTCCCTCAGAAGACTCTCCTCATAAGACTTGTTCTCCAGACCCCTCACCAACTTCATTGCCCTTCTCTGGACTCACTCTGGCACTTCAGTGTCTTTCTTGTGAGGGGCCCAATTTAGCACGCTCCTAGCAAAGGGCAAGGAAAAGACAGAAAGACTAAAGCTGTGCTTTTGGCTTCTGTGAGCAACGCGATGGATAAAAGTGATAATTCAAGTGGAGAGCCAGTTTTGCACTTTGCAGGACTGTGAGACTTCGTTTAAAGCAGGCTGGGCAGGCTTCTGGAATGCGGTCTCTGCGTTCACCACTGGCTCACAGGCTTTCTGTCGTCTTCAGGCAAGTGCTTTTGCACTGCCTGAGTACACTAGATGCAGGAATGATTGGTGCTGACAAGAGTGAAGTTTGAAAAATGATTACATGGTAATGAAAATAAAGTAGTAGGGAAAAATGCCCTTGCTGATGACAGGCGAATTATCAACATTTGGAAATGACACTCCAAGAGAATCCTGGGTTGCTATCTTTACTTCTTCTTTGTGAGGGCAAACACTTAAAAAAGGCACCTTGCCTTTTTATAATCAGGACTTTATTGTGTTTGAAGGACTTCTCAATTCAGAAGTTGAGTGTAGAGTTATGGAGAAAAAGAGAGCAGAAGTAAAGACCACTCAAGTTATCCAAAGAAATGTATGGGAGCTTGTCTGCATGCAGCAGTTCTTAAAAGCAAAACTGAAAGCCTTATAAGTCAGTTTCTTTAACCTCATTTTGGTTGTTCAGTAGTATCTGACAATAATGGTTCATTAAACAAGTAAGCCTCTGTAGTGATTTTCCAAAATCTGCTGTAAAACACACCTTAACATTCCAATTCCTTTGTTTCTCATTGCTTCTTTGCCCTGTCAGTTATTCCTGAGACTGAGCAAATATTACTAACCTCAACTAACTTTGTCTCAGGTAGCTTAAATTGGAAAGTCTTACCCCTTTATTCCTGCTAAAATGGTCTTCATTGTTGGTAATTCATCAAAGGAAAATATTATGCCTCTCTGAGACCAAATCAGATAAGTCCACTGAATCCAACCATTCTATGTGTAAATACTTCTCCTTGGAGCATCTAACAATAATGATAAGGAAAATCTGAGAAAAGGGAAGACTAATAGGTTCCAGTTTCACTTCCAGGAAAGTTTTGCAGCTTTTCCATTACAGAGTAAACACAGAGTTTTTCTATTTACAGAGAAAACTCTATTTTTAAGATTATTCTTAGATTACAGCGCTGATCTGGCCTGAGGTCTGGCAGCGGAGGCTCTTTCTTAGCTTGAAGGAGGCTGCGTTTCACACCGAGGATGAGGACAGCAGTGATGCTGAGCTCCTGCAGGTTCTCCTGGCATTGCCTCGCTGCCCGTCTGTTCATACCACATGGCCCAGCATTTGGTTTATGCTACCTTGGCTAAATGAACTCCTGGGATTTACAGCGTGGCTTCAGAAAACAAGAATCAAATCCGAGATAATTGGCTTTAAAGGTTCGCGCTTTTTGGTTTTTATAATACTAAGCCTGAGGATGTATTTTGCTTGCTGGCAGGCTTGCTTTTTTGTTTCTGTCTTCTTGGGGGGAGGTTCAGTGCATGCAGAAAACCCACAAGTCTGACTCTTCAGTTTCCCTGTTGCTGACAGTAAGGATCAGAGCAGGTGTTAAAATGGTTGTTATCAGCCGCAGTGCGATGGGACTCGGGGTTCTTTGCAGGGTGGAGTAAGTTGTATCACCACGACTGTGAAAGTGCCCTCAAGGTGACAGATTCATGACTTCATGCAATGGAAACCTGCGAAATGTACAAAAAGGGGAGATGCTTAACACAATGGTTATTCATATGATAAATGTACCGAGACGTGTTTTATCTGGCTGCAAACAGCTGAAGCTGTAAAAGAGTCAAAGCTTGGCCGTTACTGGATGTGGCAGTGATTTGGCTTTGAGTGTAGCTATGGTAGAATTAGGCCTAATGTATTGTCCAGTTTTGAGTCCTCAGTAAAGCCAGAATTCTAGGATAGATATGCTATCAAATACGTAAATGTGTTTTCTGCCAGTCTATGATCAGAAATGGGCAGCAGCTGCTTTTTAAAGGGTTTGTGGTTTCCAGTGTTGGAGAGCATTTTCCAAAACACGAGTGTAGCCGATGCATCAGTCTCCCAAACTCTAAAATCTGAAATCAGGGTACTGCTTACTGCAGGGCTGAGAAATGAGGGACAAAACCCAAAACAAACATGACCAAAGAGGGACAAAACAACCTTATCCCCAGATCTTGTGGACTGATTGGGGATTTGTCTTGTCAATAAACACTTCTGTGAGGCTGGGGTGTCAGTCACTTCAGGTCATGCCTGTGTCAAAGAGGGCAGATGGGCAAAAGGCACTGGGCTTTCATTGTTTCTTTCTATACATGCAAAATCTAGGGACTGCCTTGATGTGGGGCAGACTGGTGCCTTGCTTATTCAGTCGGGAGAAAATAAGGAAAGATGAAGGGGTGGAAGGATGGGAGGAAGGGAGACAAGGAGGGAGGAAAAGCCAGAAGAGAGGGAGGCAGTGTGTTTTCAAGTGAGATAGGAATAATGCTAATAGTAATAAATACAATATCTACATATTAACGCAAAGACAATTTAGAAAAACTAGGATGCATGGCATATGTGGAGTTCTTTTCTTTGTTTTGTCTTTGTTTGTTTTTGTTAAAGCATTTCACTTGCTGGCAGTTACAAATCAAATTCTCCAAGGAGAACTGTAACAGGAGTAGAACAAGCAGAGAATTAAAACCTGGTCCCAGAGGTATATGGCCTCCATTTCACTCGACAGGGAACAGCCAGGGGGAATATACAGCGCTTGGGGAAAGGTGAGTTGTTTTCTGTTTGCCATGATGCACAACAGCTGAAAGAAGTAGTCTTTTTCGCTGACTTTTGAGGCAAAGCAATAGGTTTACAAATACCACCCAGAAGAACCTCTCCATTAGTCAAAAGTACTTTGCAGAACAACTTACCCTTTTAGAAAGCGATCCTAGGGTTTATTTGTTTTTATTTTAACAGCCCTCCCTCTGCTTCCTAGAACTGAAGTGAATAGGCATCATTAAATATTCATGCCAAATACAGACAGAAGGCACATTCACCAACCCAACTAAAGGTTTACTGAGCTTGTGCTTATTATTGAGAACCTGTGAAGTCCTAAATATTTAAACTGAAAGAGATTAAGGGAAATGTGAAAAAAATTGCTGTTTGACATACTCAGAAAATCCTGTTGATCCACAGAGAACATGCTTAAATCCTCAAGAGGAAAGTGGGAGAAAAGAGAGGGGAGAGAGAAAAAATATGTTTGTATGTTTAATTTTGTATTTTGAAAGTTACAGCTTGTTCAGTCTTCCAGGGGTTTTGTTAGGTTTTGATTGGTTTTTTTTTTTTTTTTGGCTAATTAAAAAGACTTTTGCCCATAGTGAATTTACAAAACGTTCATGCTGAAAATTAAAATGACTGTTTTGAAAACAAATACTTACAGGAGTTTGAGTTCCCTCTGCCTCTGAATTCTTTCTTCTCTTTTTCTTCTCTGACAAAGCACACACAAAACATGTTCCCTGTCAGCTCTGGATAGTAAAAAGGATTTTAAAAGTCCAAATAGCTTTCTGTTGAAAAGAATGCTTTTTGCAGAGTTAAATTTTTCCTGAGTTTAATGGCAGTATCTAATTGCAGTATGTTCTCTACTGTTTTACCTGATCTAATTTTTGGTGAGGTTTCCTCATGGCCCTTGGGAGGACGTTTCGCAGGCTGCAATGTGCAAGCCTACACTTACACAGATTCTATGCTTGCACCTAAAAAGGGGGGGGAAAAAAACTGAATGCAAAGAAAATGTAGCTGCTGCAAGTTTGATGTTGACAACAAGTTGGTTTCTGTCACCATTTTTTTTTTCACTGCCAGTGTAGAATACAACTGAGTCTTTGACCAGCACCATGTAGCTCATTACCTCAGGGAACAGAGATCAGTGGCTTCAGCCTGAAAAGTCTCCTTGGTACAGGCCAGTGAAGGCTATGATGATGACACGCTCATTTCTGTGTGCTTTTTGTTGCTTCAGGCTTAGAAAATAGCACTTTTTAAAACCATACTAAGCTCACCCAAAGTGAAGGTGAAACAAAGGCATCTGTTCCCTAAAACTTGCACTGATTTTAACTAAATCATTTTCCCTTCACGCCATAGGTTTGCTGGTCTGTGTGTAAACAAAAGATAATTTGATAAGATTGTCTGTGTAATGGGACTTACTTTCCATCTCTTGTTGTACTACAGTGTCATATTAGCGAGTCAGACTGACATTCCCCTCCACACCTCTCCTCCCAGTTAGACCTTTGTGGTTGTCATCATAACTGGAGGACAGCAGGTTTTGTTAGTCGGGTGCCATTTTGGTAAATGTGGATGTGAGAACGCAGACATTTGATTTGTATGGAGATAAACAGCATTAATAATCACGTTTCAGTCCAGCAGTTTTAAATCAGCTAGTCAGCCTGTTCTTGGCAGCTCATGTCCTGAGCTGTCTTCTGCCGGGTCTCAAAACAAAATGCCATTTGTGAAAGTGATGTTAAAACAGCCGTTCTTCTGTGCATGCACCAGCACTGAACTTGTGTCTGGGCCTGGTCAAACCAGCTGAGCTCCAACAAAAACATTTCTGATTGCACTGGTGTGCCTAAAAACCAAAAAGCCTTCCTCTATTGCATCCACTGAAAGACAAGCAGAAAACTATTACCACAGGGAAGAAAATGCAAGTATTTCTGTTCTTCTCATCTCCAAAGGACATGGCTGTAACATCTTGTGTTGGTGATCAGGTTATACAAAACAGGTTTGCAGCCTTATACTTCATGCTTGTCTTAAAACCTTTGCTCCCAGAGTCCATTGGTTACAGAACCCCTGTCTCTTTCTCTTGCCTTTTTTTAAAGTCCTACGCACAACACTTTACACAAAAATCTTTATGATAGAAAGAGTGCGTTCCAAAAGCTCAACAAACAGGTAAAGATGAATCAAAGAGTGTAATATTAAAAATAATAATTTTCAAGTAAATACTGAAAATTATGAACATCCTTCTTGTGACTTTAGAATGCCTATATAGAATTTATTATTTCTTACCAGAGAGTCCTTGACAGTCCAGCTTGCTTTGCCCCATTTCAAAATTGTTCTAAAATATTTTCATTTATGGCTAATCATCAGGTTTCATGACTTAGGAACAAAATGAATAACAAGAGCAACTAAATCAAAAATTGGCGTGGAATCATAGAATCATTTCGGTTTAAGATCGTCGAGTCCAGCCATGATCCTAACACTGCCAAGTTACCACTAAACCACATTGCTCAGCACTGCATCTACACCTCTTTTAAATACCTCCGGGTATGGAAACGCAACCACTTCCCTGGGCAGTCTGTTCCAATGCTTAATAATGCTTTCTGTGAAGAATTGTTCCCAATATCCAACCTCANCTGTTCCAATGCTTAATAATGCTTTCTGTGAAGAATTGTTCCCAATATCCAACCTCAACCTCCCTTGCTGCAATTTGAGGCCATTTCCTCTGTCTGTCACCTGTGACTTGGGACATGAGACCATCTCACACCTCTCTACACCCTCCTTTCCTGATTTCTTACACCCAGGGATCGAGAGCTCTTGCGCTCTAAGGAAAGTGTCCTTAAAGATCTGACAGCTTTGTTCTGCTCCCTTGTCCCTGAGAGCGGTTTCCCAGGCAGTCCTTATTGACTAACTCCTTGAAGAGCTGGAATTTTGTTTTCCTAAAATTCGTGGTCCTGACTTTACTCTTCCCCTGACCTGTATCCCTCAGGACGGTGAAATCCACTGGTGCATGATCACTGCGGCCCAGGCTGCTTCCCATCTTGATGTCATCAGTTAGCTCACTTGTGTTGGTAACCATCAGGTGTGGTGTCACTCTCCTCTGGTGGGGCTGTCTATTCCCTACCTTAAGAAATTATCTTCCATGGACTGCAGGAGTCTCCTGTATTGCCTACAGCTCACTGTGCTGTTTTTCCAGCAGATGGTGGTTGAAGTCCCCCAGCAGGATGAGAGCCTGCAAGAAAGATACCTCCTGTAGCTGGAGCAAGAAGGCTTTGTCAATAGGCTCCCCTTGATTGGGTGGTCTGTAGCAGACACCAACCACGAGGTTCCCTTTGTTGCCTTGGTCTCTAATTCTTACCTGCAGGCTTTCAGCCTCCTCGTGGCTGTTCCCCATAGATGGCTCTTCACACTCTATCCATTTGTTGATGTAAAAGGCAAAGCCTCCAGCCCTCCTTCCTTGCCTGTCCCTTCTGAACAGCCTGCAGCCACCAATAGCTGCACTCCAGACATGGGATTCGTCCCACCAGACTTCAGTAACATCAACCAGGTCTTTTCATACCTCTCCAAACACAGACAAATACTTGCCCTTTCTTTTTTGGTCCACAATTTCACGTTACATCTGAATTTATTGTGTGTGTCATGTTTCTCTTTGTTCCCTTGTAACGCTGATAAGCTGGGCTGCATTGCCTTAATGGCCCAGAGCTGTTGCTGGGTTGTTTGCAGCCCTGGCACCTCCAATATCACGGAATCACAGAATCATGGAATTTTTGGAGTTGGAAGGGACCATAGAGATCATCTAGTCCAACTCCCCTACTAAAGCAGGACCACCCAGAGCGTGTCAGATCATGCCACTCAGGACTGCATCCAGGCGGGTCTTGAAAATCTCCAGAGAAGGGGACTCCACCACCTCGCTGGGCAGCCTGTTCCAGGGCTCCGTCACCCTCACCTGAAAGAAGTTTTTCCTCATGTTTGAGTGGAACCTCCTATGTTCCAACTTGTGCCCATTGCCCCTTGTCCTGTCAGTGGGAACCACTGAAAAGAGTCTGGCTCCATCTTCCCTCAACCCACCCTTTAGATACCTATAAGCATTGATAATGTCTCCCCTCAGCCTTCTCTTCTCCAGGCTAAAGAGTCCCAGCCCTCTCAGCCTTTCTTCATAAGGGAGATGCTCCAATCCCTTAATCATCTTTGTTGCCCTATCACCCCATGCCTGGAATTTGAAAGTCTCTGCTGTCATTCTACAACTGTACTGTTCTATGTTGTGATTTTATTCTGGGTTCATAGTTAGTTTCCTCTGCACAAAAATATTTTCATTTAAAGGCTCTTAGCTGGAGAAACATACGAAAAAGTGTTACAGTAATAGGCATTGCAGCACCCAGCTGTGCAAAGTGAGCTAAAGAGGGTCAGGGGAAGCATTACCTGGTTGTTACCTGCTGAGAGGGCTATGCAAGACAAATGAAAGCTCCCAGGCTGTCCAGGACAAAGCCAGGCAAGACTGGAGGCCTTGCAGACTTCATATAAATCCCGTGGCCTGTCACTAGTTACGGCAATATCACATTTATTAGTGATTTCTCATTTATTCTTCATTTAGTTCTATAATTCTACCTCTTTGAATTTATTCTTCAGTCTTTATAGTTCTGTGTTTACTGAGTTCCTCCTAAACTTGTGGATTTTTTTTTTTTTTAAATTTGTGTAGATGGCTTAAATGCATGGTAGGACTTAATTAGTACTGCGTATCTTTTCACTGGGTTTAATGGGAGAGCCCTTTCTCTATAGTGGGCCGTTGACTAAGGCAAGTTTGTGTCATATTGTTAATGAGCATATTAAACAGCATGGGTCTGGTGTGAGTCAGACAGGGGACCCAATTACCACGGTGGCTGCTGGGTCCTGTTGTGTCCCTGGGGCTCTGCTTGGCTGCCAGGGGTGAATGGGGTTTAGACCTACTTTTCTTTTGTAATCTTTAGCATTGTTTGCCAGCTTGGGTCTTTCACCTCATTATTTTTTTTTCACCTTTTCAACCTTCTTATAAGTCTTAGGCAAAGTTTTTGAACTTCGCAGTTCTCATGTTTTCCTTATCTTGGCATTTTCTATCTCCCAATGTGTTGTTCATCCTCTTAGCAGCTTATCTTTTCTGTTTCAGTTAAACCATGCTTACAGTTCTCTGTGGCAAATAATGTGCGCCTTTCTTTTTAACCCTTCTTCTGTTGTTTCTTCTGGCGCTTTCCCTGTCTGCCTCCCTCTTCCCTCCACTTACTTACATTAATATTTTCCTCATAGAAATCCCAGTATTTCCATAGCAACATTCTATCTTTTCTGAAAACCTTGTCTGCTGACAAGAATTCTACTTGCCGTTTATCTATAAAGAGATTATTTTAGTGGCAGAAGAACCAAACTGACCCAAGTGTTCAAAGTAGCTTTGTTAATTCCATGAGTCTGTGTGTTAACTCAGCGTTCACTCACAGTTTAGCTGGAAGACTCACTTCTGTCTCCAGCAAAAAATGCACAGTTGGTTCCTCTGCTGGCCTAAGCCCCCATAATTTGATTTGAGTTGGTGGTAGTGAAGAGGGCTGATTGTCTGTAGCGGTCACATGAATGTTTGGAAAAAGATTCTAGAACATAAGTTGTTTTCTAATTATTTTGGTGGGTTACCTGGACTGGCAAAAATCTGCTAGATTATTCCAGAGGGACCCAAACTTCTGTTGATTAGAATTTATTCCAGTTGCCCTTGTGCATACTTATCCTTGGTAAGCAAATTCAACTCTGCTGGCAGAAACACAGCTATGGCAATATAGAGGGCTTTATTTTTATACCCTGTGTGACCTTTCTGGCACATTCATTGCAGGAAGGATTCACTTTCATTGCTGTGACCATATGGATGGTACCAGGAAGGAGAGTTGAGACGTGGACTAAGACTGAAGTTGTGCCTGCCTTTGGTGTCTGGCTGGTTCAGGCTGCAAGCTTCAGAAGCTGAGGTTTTGTTCAGAGGAATACGTCCTGCTGGTATCACTTGTGTTGATTTTTAATTATGTTTTCACATGGGAATGCTGAGCTAAAATTGTCTTAGGTCTGCGAGGAGTCCTTCTAAAACAGTGATGTACAAGCAAGTATTTTATTCTTGTCTCTTGCTTTCTGTACGGGGTAGGATTTCCGCCAAGAAGAGTCCTGGACAGAGATATCTAGATCAAGTTGCTTTTTCCTGTCTCTTATAAAACCCTGCCTGATGGCAGAGGACGTGCTAGCTTAACATTGGGATGGATTTTATTCCTCTGACAGCAATGTCTTGATAAAAAGTAAATGTGAAGTCTCACCCAGCTGAAGTCACTGGCAGCCACTGACAGCAGCCAGACAGTCCCAGTACTGATCCAAAAGTAGTGGAACTCCTTCTTAACGCATCTTAAGGGTTTTTGGTTTGGTCCTGCTATGTCCACAGATCAGCACTGAAAGAGACAGATCATTGGAAAAAGCAGTGTCTAGTATTGCATTTGGTCAGTGAACCTGCAGGTGGCTTATAATGTCTGTGGGGCTTCTTCAGCACTGTAATTTACGTGGGTAATACCATGGTGAAAACAGTGTGTAGAAAGAGTTGGTAGCCCTTTCACCTTTCTAAGAGAGGTGAGAACACGGTTACTTTTATTTGTATCTCCACTGAGAGCTGATTGATTGCTCGAGTTAAAAGATGGGAAGAGGATATTAGCTCGTGCTTATTAGCAGCCATTGCTCTGGTGGTGTATGTTTGGTATTATTGGCTAATTGTAGCCGTTGCAAGTGTGCTGAAATCTTTGCAAAGTTTTCCATGCTAGAAATATGTGATGTGTTAACTCTGATACTTCACACAGCTTTTCTTTCTCAGAGTCCATCCTGCTACTTGTCGTTATCACCAGCACTCTGAACACTTCCATTGCTTTGTTAGAGGAGACACATTGTTGTTTTGCATCTTGGGTCTCAAATCTCTCTTTGCAAACAGGTCCTGAAATTCAAAAGATCTTCTTGAAAGTAACCCTCAAGAGAACAAGGCTGTAAAGTAATTTATACTTCCAAAATACTTGAAAAGCACTATCATATGTTCCTGATTGTTTGGGGAAGCTGGCGGTGTTCAGCTGTCACAGTCATTCTCTTATGAGCAAATACCTCCCGTTGTGATAATTGTTGTATTGCTTATCTTGGGATTCTTTTATGCCAATCATTATTATTGTGAGCTTTGCTCCATGGGACTGAACTCATTACAGTGGATCTCCTTCTCCCCACTGTCATCCATCTCTCTGTCAATTTCCTGCTGTTTTTTTTTCCTTTGTGCCAGGATGTGGAGGGAGGTGGGGTTTGGAGACATTCCACTTTTGTCGGTAGGAGCAGGTAAAAATGTTCGGCTACTGCACGTAAGGAGGGGTCCTCTGGGTCGAATTCGTATCCGTCAGCACTGAGAGGGTCATTGCACGCTTGTTAATGCCAGATGAGGGGATTGCCAAGCGGTGGTCGGTCCACTTGGGTGAGGTGGTGGGCCTGTGACTGCCATTCTGCTGAATTCACGGAATTTCACTGAATTTTTAGAGTTGGAAGGGACCATAGAGATCATCTAGTCCAACTCTCCTGCTGAAGCAGGATTGCCTAGAGCACATTACTCAGGGCTGCATCCAGGTGGGGCTTGAAAATCTCCAAAGAAGGGGACTCCACCACCTCCCTGGGCAGCCTGTTCCAGGGCTCTGTCACCCTCACTGTGAAGAAGTTTTTTCTCATGTTTGAGTTGTTTCTCATGTTCTCCTGTGTTCCAACTTGTGCCCGTTGCCCCTCGTAATGCACAGTCTGGCTTTTCTGTGGCTTTTTGGCAGCTGTAGGAGGACAGGCAATTCTTGATTCAGGACACAGCCTGACAATGTAGTCAACCAGTGATCTTCCTTTTAATAATTCTCACTTACAGCTACACTCAGTACCTGAACAAGGCATGGAGACACGCAGCTCTGGTACCCTCGATCCAAATATTGGCAGACTGAAACCTGAATTTGTAGTTAAACTGGGACATGCTCTTAGCTGTTGGTGAGCTCTGTTATTTGTGGAAGTTTTATCCCTGCCTTTGAAAAGTTCAGCCCTGGCTATTTTTATGGCAGCTGTGCTCTCTGCAGATGTCATTAATGCATCCGACTGCAAAAGGAGCAGAAGCATCTCCCTGTGGATGTACCTGTCACTGGCAGTGGAGGGCAACGATTTGGGCTGTCTTTGGCCACTTTTAAATTATAAGCAGCTGAGATAAACTGGCGAAATAAAGTCTCACAGACCCCTTGTGTGCCTGATCTACAGAGCTTGGGTGTCTTTTGCGACACTTCCTGTGGAGAAGTGGACATAGGTGAAAGCAGCTTTTTGTTTTGGAGGAATCAGGATCAGACCCTCGTCTACTCACCAAAGTCAGGAAGACCAATAAAAGAAAGGCAAGGAAATGGGTTTACATCTTTTTACTTACTGTTATGACTATTCAAGAGTGGAAGTGGAAACTTGTTCGTGCAGCTCCCTAAATGGTCACTTCCTTGGTTTTCATAGGAAAAGATGACCCACCTAGTGAGGTGGCTTATCCAGTGGTGTACCACTCTAGGAACCCAGATCCTTGCAGCACTGTCCTGGACGCTGACCTAGAGTTTGCAAAACTGAAGGAAAAAGCACAACCAAAAACTGTCCTGAGAAGAAGTGAGATGTGCCGGGGAGTGGTGGTGAAGAGACAGGACAAGGAATTTCCAAACTGAAGGACAAAAAACAGGAGAGAGAAAATGAGATGGAACATGTAAATTGGGAGAGAGTAAAATTTAGGAATGGTTTTTGCTGTGAAATAGTAAGATAAAAGTACCATGCAGTACCAAAAAGTCAAAAACTGCTCTTGAAGAAGCAAATGCTGGAAGAGAATGAGCTGTTAAAGGGTGCCTTACAGGAGAAAAGGCCGTTAGGACTGAAAATCAGGGACTGAGCACCCACCTCTACTCCCTGCCAGACAGACAGACAGACAGAGCGACAGACACACACACCCCTTACAGTAGCTATAAAAGAGGATCCAGCAGCAGCCTAAACAATGGTATGGGGGATGCAAATCCTGAAAGAGAAGGTGCAGACTTAGGAGACTGTCGAGAGGAGGTGAAAAAGTTAAGTGCAGCATTATTGGGGCAATGTAATGCCTAATCACAGCTGTTACTACAGCTCCTGCCAAAAGGGGTGACAGGGTGGACAGAGACCTGTGGTTTGACCTGGCTCAACCCCATCCTTCACCCAGAGCAGCAGAGGGTCACAAGTCCCCGTGCTCCCATTAACAAGGTACTGGGAATCTTCAAAGTGAATTTTGGAGCACCCTTTGCTGCCGTAAAATGAGAAGGTTGAGGAATAAGGGAAGGGAGGGAAATGTGCAATCAGAGACATATGAAGTTGTTAGAAAACTACTGAGCTGACCGCAGGCTTGGCTGCAAAATTAGGTCCTTTAAATAAAAATATGTGCACTGAATGGCTTCTTAAATAAGAAAGAAGTATATGCCTTACCACGGCTGAAGGAGAAAATGCTGTGCAAGCTTCCACTACGGCTGCTCAGTGGGTGGCTGTAAAAGCTGGGTTAGATATATCCCCTGCAGCCACAAATCATCATCCTGGGGAAGTGCATTGACTTCTGCAAGCTTTGAAAGGAATATCAAACGGTGAAATGTTACATCGGAGGAAAGAGTATGTGCCAAATAAAAGCATATTTGGGGTCAGAAGAGGTTGTCAAGCTCTGCCTGTGGTCCTCTAAACCAGTGGTCTCTGAAGTGGAGCACGTGCACTGCAACGGGTGCCTAAGACGTGGGGCGTGGGAGAAAATATTCCTGTACCATTAGTAAATATTTAAAAGAGTTTCTGTTTCATCTTTAGCTCATCCTTTCTAATTTCTATTTTTCTGTATGCTTTGTAATTTACATAATATACTAGTACAGTAGTACCTGTATATGATTTATAAGTTACATAGATTGCGGGGGGGGAAGTGGGATCAGAATTTTTTTACTGATACGGATTTGCGATCGCAGAAGTTTGGGGAGTGCTGTTCTGAGCAACGGCTGTGGACAAGACCTGCATGTCGACCAGGCTGCGTACAGAATAGCTGTGGGGAATGGTCTTGCCCAGGAGGGCATCTGATTTTAAGCCCTATAAATATATGAACTGCGTATCCTGAGGCAGAACCTTGGTAAGAGAAATAGGAGTGTTTGGGAGGAAAATAAATGATTGCAAGCTGAAGAAAAATTCTTAGGGCTGGGAAAGACAAAAAGGCAGTACAAACTACTACCTTTGCAGATGGTGATTTCCCACTACGCTCAAGAAAAGTGGTGTTAAAAGTATGTGTGGGGGAAGAAAGTTGCAGCAGGTACCTTTGGTTAGTGTGAAGGCTGTGGGGGGAATTGAAGCAGTGGGGCACTGCTTCAGTAAGGGGGCCTTTTGGTGGAGACCAGTACAAGAAAAGAAATAAAACCCGGTGCCCCCAACCTCTTGGTCTCAGCCTACAGCCATCTCTTGTGTTTCTGCGGCTTGTGCAAAGGTAAAATGTGGAGAGTGGGGAAAGCCTGCCCTTCTGGTAGAATTAAGAGTTAATGAGGACTTGATGAGCAGTTGGTGAATCATAGGGCTGTCTAGGTTGGAAGGGACCTTTCAGATCATCGAGTCCAACCGTCAACCTAACACTTGACAAAAGGAAGAGTGTATGTGCCTGGGAGCTGCTGTGTACTGTTACATCTGTTGGTACA
>JAHREE010000152.1:4416808-4462013 GCA_033628505.1 Tringa tobata | reverse complement strand
AAAAGACATTGAGGTGCTGGAGCGGGTCCAGAGAAGGGCAACGAAGCTGGTGAGGGGTCTGGAGCACAAGTCTTATGAGGAGAGGCTGAAGAAACTGAGGTTATTCAGCCTGGAGAAAAGGAGGCTGAGGGGAGACCTTATTGCTCTCTACAACTACCTGAAAGGAGGGTGTAGAGAGGTGGGGGTCAGTCTCTTCTCCCAAGTCACAGGCGACAGGACTAGAGGAAATGGCCTCAAGTTACGCCAGGGGAGGTTCAGGCTGGATATTAGGAAAAATTGTTTCACTGAAAGGGTTATCAGACATTGGAATGGGCTTCCCAGGGAGGTGGTTGAGGCACCGTCTCTGGAGGTGTTCAAAAGACAGGTTGACGTGGTGCTGGGAGATATGGTTTAGTGATGGTGTTGCATTTTGTTTGTTGTGTGGGTGTTTATTTTTGTCAGAGTTACATTGGTGGTTGGACAAGATGATCTTGAAGGTCCCTTCCAACTTAGAAGATTCTATGATTCTATGATTTTATCAGGTGATTTAGGAAAATTGGTATAATGGTATTTTAGAGGTGAGAGCTACGCATCATCCATGAAGGGCTATTAAACAGGACAGTGATTTTATTAGGATGGCAGCAAACAGTGGAAGGCAAGATGGACATGTTTATATGCCTATGTTAGTTTGTAGTGGTTAAATGACTGTTTAATCATATTTTCACCAAGTTCGGTTATGAAATTGTTCCGTTTATTTGCAGTCATCATCTGTCATGTGATGCGTAGGCTGTATTTGAGCGTAAATGAATTTGTATGCACAGATACACTCATATGCACATGTCCACAAAATATTATAAACTAACTTTATGTACACAATTTACTTGGCAATTGGTGTATATGTTGTGAAAACTCTATTAACACATTACGCTCTTAGAGGTAACATTATGGTCTCAGCTACAGGAATGTCAGAATTCAGCTTTGTAGGCTGCAGTTGTCATTGTATTTGTAACAGTTTTGTTGTTTGTGCAGACTGTATTTGATTTAAAAATCAAACGTTTAACAGGTCAAGCAATGACCATGTGAGCTCCTCTGGGGCCTGAATTGGTGTCATGAGATGAAACCACACAGGGAGGAGCACAGTTCTCCAAGGCAGCCAGTACTTGGCCCTGTTCAGGAGCTTAACTTCATAGAAGGGTCTGCAACCACCTTGCTGGATTCGTCGGTGAAAGCCTATGTTTTGCAGTCTATCAAAAGCTGAGGGATTGAGGTTGTGGCCTTGTAGCCAGAAAAATGCTATGTTGCCTTTTTTAGCAACAGAACACAAGTTCTGAACCAATTCTGTGAGGACAAGGATTTGTCAGATCTACATTGTCAGAGCTTGGCTTGCTTTGCCTGGAGCTTTGTTCTCATCTTTTTAACTGTAACAGCAATTGTCTAACAAAGTGGTACCTGTTATCTAAGCAGTTTCAGCTTTAGTTTACTTTTATATGGTTGTATAATGTAGTGCCTATTTTTGTAATTATTTTCATACATTTCTCTACCTAATAGGTAGAACTAACAAGTAACTGTTCTGTGCAAAATGAACCATCTAAACCTTGGATAAATGCAGCATGGAGGAAAATGGGCATGGGATAATAGCAGGGGTCTTAAAACCGTGGGCACAAGGTGGTACCAGAGCCAAGGGAGCTACAGCCAACCAGCCCATTAATGGTCAGTTACCGGTCCCTATGGGAATGCTGGTTTTAGGTGTTCCAAAAAGAGCAGAGAAAGAATGTGTAAATTCTCCCCTGTATAGCAAATCTGAATGTGAATGTGAAATGGAATTGCAGAAGAGTGTAGAACAAGCAAACTACAAGCTATGTTAGAAAACGATTAAAAATTAGCCCAACTGGATTCTAGACTGAAAAACGAATAAGCTCCCACCCTCAGCATTGATGCCTTCTTCTTGGAGAAGAGCTTAGGACAGTGACAGCTTGCCATAACCCTCTCTCCATCCCAAGCTAACACCATGAGCCACAGGACTCAGGGAAGGGTCTGTGGTGAGCATGACACCGCAGAGAAGGGAGAAGTATTACAAAGTCTATTAAAGATTTCTGACTACTCTGAAATGTTTTTATTATAGTTTGCTAAATTTTCTTATTTTCTTTTTTCCTTTTTCTTTTATGGTAATAAATATATGTGGACTAATAACAGTTATTTTATTAGATTGTTAAGATATCAGGTAGTCTAACAGTGAATTCTTAAATTCTTAAATTTCCATTCAGGTTTCCATTCTGAGGCCCACATTAACTGCATGAGGTATAGTACAACACTATCAGACAAATTCAGCCTGTAGGGTCTATATGTACTTCCCTTGGCCACATAATGAACACAGATAAAAAGGGAAAAGCAAAAAAATTAGGGCTATTTTTCTTTTCCCCATTAATTTTATTTTGTTGGTGGTTTTTTTTTTGCTATTAAGGAGAGCTTCTACAATAGTGTTTTGTATGAAGGAACAGAGCAGATGTTCCAGAAATCCTTTGTACTCTGCCTTTGCAAGGGGTGAAGGTGATGCTTATAGATGAGGTGAACAGATGAAATCTCCACATAAGATTGAGCTTGTTGCCAGGTTTGCAGGAGCGGGAGTCCTTGCAGTCCTCGTGTATCTCTGGCGGCTCCACTGCCAGTGTGGATACCAGAATATCAGAGGAGCAAGAGTTTTTGCCTCTGGACCTCATCACCAGTGGCTGTGGTGTGGTCAGGCAGTTGCTTGTTTACTTTCATAATATTACAGCTTACAATCAATACTCACATAGTTTTGCTTGCTTGGCCCTGAGGGGACAAAATGAATGCGTTTTTTTCTGTGTAGAGTCCACTGGCTGGTGCCAGTTCCATGCCTAGTGTTTACTATTGGCTCACCATGATTTTGAGTTGAAATTTTCAATGCCGCATTCATTCCCTGAAAAAAAAGCTTGGAAAGAAACAGAAACATATTACTCACCCGATGTTCCTCCCCTCACCCTATCTAACATAGCTGTACTGTGTTCAGCTCAGCTCAATATTCCCACTGTTCTATCTTTACACTATTACCTGTATGAACGCTCTCCAGAAACATTGGCTTCATGAGTTGTAGCAGGAAAGCGGGAGGAGTGGGGTCTGGAAATTTTCCTTGTAGATATCTGAAGCCTCATATTAGTTAGCACTTTGCACAAGCCTCTTCCGTCAGATAAAAGAGAAGGATATTCCTTCTGCAAGTAAAGAGCAAGTTTCTCCTGGAAGTGAAAAGCGCATAACGCAATGGTTGCCTTCAAATGTATGAGTCACTGTCTTGCTTGGACTGAGGCTCAGCAGGCATGGCATACACGAAGACCTTGCAGCATCTAGTCTTGAAATATGTTTTTAATATTGGGATTTCCAAAACTCACTCTGTGCATAGCTGTGAAACTCTATTACAAATAAAGAACCATTACATTTGATTCTTGCTGACGCGTACACAACTAATTGATTGTTTAGAAGCTCAATAGATTTCAGTAGAATCGTTGACAAAGGATCTTTTGAAAAGAAAAAAAAAATCAACAGTAGGAGTTTTCTGGAGTTTTCTGGGTTTTCATCTGATTGATGGACATTCCTTTGGACAATTTTTTTCTTATATTAAAATGAATTATTTTAGTAATATTAAAATCTTCTCCAAAACCCTAAGAAATTTGGAAGGGAAAAGGAGAAGTGTTCTCTAGTATCTATTGTATTGCTATCCCTTTATTAGAGTAGACAGAACTTTCAGTCTTGTGGTTTCCCATCACAGGCAAAACTTATTGTCGGTTTTCCTCATCTGCCCTCCATCCCATTGCAGATTTTCTGTAGCTCATCCAGTTTTCCTGTCCTCTGCACTGTTGCGTTGTTACCCTTTGTATTTCAGAGCCTGGTGTTCCAAAACTTGAGGTTTTCTTTTGTTTTCTTCTTTCTCTTTGATGTCTTCCTCTTTTTCCACCAGTTAACTGTGATGGGAGCCTGAGGAGAAGGCTGCTCAGGTTTTTTGCTCTTTTCGTCTTGAAGCTGCCCAGAGTTTCCCCAATGCTTCCTGTCAGTGCTTTGCATGGAGAGGCACCAAATGCAATGGAATTGATTTCAAAGGGTGAATTTCAGTCACAAGCCTTTCACGACATCAGGGAGGTCATACTTTAATATTTGGTTTCCAGCCTAAGCCTTGAAAGACTGTCTGCTGTAAATGAAAAGGGCCCTTGACTATTTTCCTTGTAGGTTGTGCCGATGGAATGGTGAAATTAGAACTCTATACAATATTTTAAGACTGATGATTTAGTGTAGAGCTAAACAGAGTACCTGTGTCTCAAGCCCAGGATTAATTAATTCAATCAGTTGCAGTTCTGGATCTTGAATATGTTACTTTGGGAACTGTAGACTGCTATATTTTCATTAAACTGATCGTATTACTGATTTGTGGAATTCAAGAGTCCCTTATGTCTATGAACTGCTCCCTTATTGCTGGCCACACCTGCCAGTTTATTGCTATAAATGTCCTTAAAGATACATGGAGTTTCATCCAGTTAGAAGTAAAAGAAATGACCAAGTGCCTTTTGCATTTGTCCAGAGAAGCTCACAAGGCAAATTAATTATTCTAAATCAAGATGATGTGCCTTCAGGTGGATGAGTAAAGGTCAGAAATGGCCTTTTTCTTTTGCCCAAGATAAAGCACAAATACTTCATTTAGATTTCCTTTAATGTTTGAAGGGATGAAATGAGAGCTAGAAGAATTTGCTTTTTTGAGTTAAATGAAAGTTAGGAGCAGGATCAGTCTTGTTAATTGCATGGATAAATTCGATGGTTTGGGATTTGTGTTTGTTTTTTTTTTCAGAGAGTGCTTGTTATTTTTTTTTTAAGAATTTCCTAATGAATTTCATTGTCAGATTCCTTCTTCATTTATCACGCACTGGTTATCCTTTTGCAAGACAGAGAGAAGCATTATCACCTGTAGCAGGTTAAACTTTTTATTCATATGGTTTTGCTGAGGTGACACCACATTTTAGAGGGTACCATTCAAAGCAGCGCTCAGTAAGTCAGTGATACGCTGGGCATTTTCGTGAGGAATTCCATGCCTCGCCAAACAAAACAGAACGACCACAGCGACCCTGTCAGACCTCCAGGACACGGAAAGGCTTGCAGGTGTGAGGCTGTGGATTTCACTCTCCTCCCTGCAGTGAGAAGTTGTTTCCCAGCCTCTGCTGGGCTGACACAACACTTGAACGCTCTTGAAGATGTTAAGTGGCGCGGATCCCTTATCAGTCTGCCCACCTGTGGGTTTTATACTGCTGCTTATCACTCAGACACAGGATAATTTTCCACATGAAGCCAGTGGAGAGGGAAAACATCCCCAGAAGCATTCTTAAACTCCCTGGCGCTACTTTCCTCTGTGGATCAAATCCTGCTTTGGCACCAGGGATACAGCAACACATGATTTAAGAGGTAGCTGTTCACGTAGCTCTCTCCGTAAGGAGGTGGGGGTTGCATCAAGGGTCATCATTTCAGATGTGCAGTGAACTATATTACATAGGTATCATTGTTTGCCATAAAATGGTTAGCTAGTATGAGTGCAGAAAATGTTAAAATGTGACCTCTGCTAGCGGGAAAAGGTCAGAACACTCATCAGAGAAAGTGTTTTTCTGGCTTAATAGTCAAATGCTGCAAAATTGTCTATTGTGATGGTGAGTGAGCGTGTGTGTGGGTTCATTTTGTGTATTGGTGGCGGACTTTTTCTTCTTTTGCTCACTATCATTAGTGAAATGTAATTAGTTTCTCGTCATTGAGTCTGTGGAGACATGCGTGAGGGGCGCTTTCACTGACAAGCCAATTTCTTTGAATGGCTGTAGCTTAAATAGAAACTAGTTATTTATTCTGTTAGGGAAGTTTGTAATAAATTTGATTCTGTGAGTGAGATCTAGATCCAGTAAAATGAGCTCCAGTAAACTCAGCTCCTGCCTCATCTGTCAGCTGCTCTCCTCAGTCTTACGGCAAAGCAGGGAGTCGTGCTCCTGACCAGTCTTGACACTTAGAAGACACGTTTGTTCATGGTCAGGTACTAGACAATTTATTTAACAACTGAAAAACAAATGTGACTCAACCATGTTAGTCAGGGTTTGGGCATACGGTGCCATCAGTCTGACACCACGCTCCTGATGTGGTGGCCGTGGTGGTGACTCTTTGCCTCTCACTTCATGGTGGATGGGCTAAAGGGTTCTTTGATGATGGGAAGCCAGAGCCAGGTGAATAGTAATTCTCTGAAGTTAATAATAATTCTCCCAAGTGAATAATGACAGGAGCAGAGGAAATGGTCTGAAGTTGCAGCAGGGGAAGTTTAGATTAGATATTGGGAAGAATTACTTTACTGAGTGGTCAGGAACTGGAACAGCCTGCCCAGGGAGGTGGTGGATTCACCATCCTTGGAGGTATTTAAGAAACACGAAGACATGGAACTTCATGGCATGCTCTAATGCTCGAGATTGTTGGTTTGTGTCTGTTTGTGGGTGGGTTTTTTTTGTTTGTTTGTTTGTTTGTTTGTTGGGTTTTTTTTGGGGGGGAGGGTTGGACTCGATGATCTCAAAGGTCCTTTCCAACCATGAATATTCTGTGATTCTGTGATCTCTGCATTTGCATGTTAATAGACTTCTGCAAAAGTTATATACTTGTTCATTAGGAAATAAAAAGGTGAGTGTCTTCGCTCTTGCCCAAGTTCCCTTGTGTGAGTGCACTTTTCCATGGGTCAAGGGAGACATGATCCAAAGGATCACTTTCTCACTTGTAGCTCAGAAGCAGTGTGTTCTGGGTCACTGAGACAGCAAACAGGGACAGTTGCCTGGTACCTTCTAACTGTTGCAGACGTGGTGCTGTTTTCTTAGCTTTACTATTCTTATGCAGGAACACCAAGCAAAGGAGCTGTGTTAGGTTTGGATGCCGAGGCAGACAGACCAAATCACAAGCAGGTCGTTATGCTACAGTGTCATTTGGACTTTTCCTCACATGATTTGGATTTTGGAATGATTCATGCCATTAGTCAGTGTTTCTGATTACTTTGAAAATGTCTGTAATTTAGCCAGGAAAACATTAAATAGCCATGATTGCCTTTTGCGGGAAAAATCTTACCTTTATTCCTTGGGCCCTTTTGTGTGTATTGGTTAGGCTTATATGGAAAAGAGCTTTGGGAAGGACCTTTTAACCCTCTGTTATCCCGTTGCAGCCAGTTCAAACTCACATGCAGGTTCCCTGGTTCCCCTTCGGACATGGCCAGGGGTGCAGAGAGGATGCGAGGCTTGGTCACGTCTTGGTGTATGTTTGATCGGTGCTTCTGCAGAGTTGTGGTGTGCGTTCTGTTGCGCTCTCAGTGGCACACTAAGGGAAGCCTCTATTACTTAAACGTACAGTGAGAGCTGCAAAGTTGTTGTGTGGGAATTAGCAAGTACATTTCAAGTGTAGCGTATAGTCGAGTGGATAGAGCACTTGACAGGAGTCGGAGAATAATACGTCTTTCTTCAGCCTAGACATTGAGTCATTGTGTGATGTCTGGCAAATTGCTTCAACTCTTTCTGTCTTTGTTTCCCCCACAGGAAATAGAGGACTGTGCTTTAGAATGAGATCTGTAAGAGCTCCTGTAATAAATAACAGTTATAATGATACAGTTCTCTGAAAAAGCTTGGATAATAATCTTGAGCAGTGGCATTAGTTTGAATTTGTTTTCTTAACTGAATGGAGGTTTGACAAATTGATCCTTGATGGACTGGTGCAGAAGTTTTAGTGATTTATTTTTTTTTTACTAGTAAACAGAATTCTTATTTTAATGAGAAAGAAGATCTTTTAATTTGAAGCCTATTGCCAACAGAGGGTTGCAAATTGTTAATGCAAGATTAAACCGATTTACAAATGAGTGAACACTTGCATTTTAAGTGTCTTTAACATTGTTACAGAAACACCACAGTTGTGCTCCTCCTAATACAACATTTACATTTTATTTTGAAACAGAACGCTAGCTGCTGCTGAAAAGATGGTGAGACTGTCTAGGTGAAGAGGGACAGGACAAGCCATTTTTTTTCTTGTGCTTGCATCACATCCTGGTACCAAACGATCAGTGGTTTCCTCCTCACCTCTGGTGTGAGCGGGTCTGGGATTCTGCCATGGAGGGATGTGCCAGCAGCCATTCCTGCGTTTCAGGCTGGCAATCTCTGAGCTAATAGCAAAAGAAACCTGCACCAGTATTGTTAAAATGGAACAACATGGGTCTAAAACCTGTGATAAACGGTGCCTGTTAGCTATTCTGGATTGCTGATTTTAGTATTTTCCACAAGCGCCCAGTTACCCACGGCAGCAATAAGTAAAGCCACAAGGGTGTTCATCTTCTCGTCCCGCCTATGCAGGACAGAGTTTGGGAAACATGAGGGTGACCGCTGTCTCCTGAGGAATGGTCAAGGAATTAATTGGTTTGAGTGCTGATAACACAGAACAATGATAGCTGCGCTGTGGCTGCTGCAGGAGCTGTGCTATAAAGGCTCAGCAAACGCTCATTTGTCCTCGATATGTCCTTTTTGCTGTCTGCTACGTGCTGACATAAAAAGCTTTAGAGCATACCTGAATGGGGCTTTTATAAATTCTTCTGCTGGTTAGTAACCTGTAAGAAAATACCTATTTTTAGAGCATTCTTCTTTCCTCCACTCTTTGACTCTCATTCCTCTTTTTTCCCCTGGATGGATCCCTGCGGCAAGAAAATCTCTTCAGCTTGAATTCTTTTTTTCTTTGCTGTCCCTTTCAGTTAATTTTCAATTCACTTATGTATATTCTATGACTTCGCTTGTTCTCCCAGGAGATGTCAGACAATAACCTCCTATGCTGTAGTTCAGGGCCTTTCTGAAAATGCATGTGGGGTAAATTGAGCAAGATGAGAACTAACTAATGATAATTAATTCACAAATGTTGTGTTATACAGTTATATATATTGTTTAAAGTGTAGAAGCACCTCATCGTACAAGAGCTCCAGATTATTAATATTCCCTCTACAGTGGTCCCTAATTAGTTAGAAGAGGTTTGACCAATTCTACTGTGTTGCAATGCTCACATAGCAGGACTTAAAAGGTCACAGCTAGCGGGATCTAAAAAGCCTCTCATAGCTTCACTAACATTATTTCCTTAACAATTGAGTCAAATTGAAAAAAAAAAAAAAATGAAAAATGCAGAGGGCGGCGCCAGATGCTGATATTGTAGCTGTTATTTCCCGTTGCTTTGGTCAGAGGCTTTGCACTATGCAAATTTGCTCAATGCGAAGAGATCTTCATGGATTATAAAACAGGACTGTCACTAAACACTTGTTTTACATTTTATTATGATTCCCGGGTTCTTTGGGCAATAAGTGGGTTATCTCTGACTGCTCTGCGGACTGAAGCGTCTAGGGATTGCTGTAATCTCTGTTTTGCTGTCTGTGTCCCTAGAGGACTCACTGCCAGCTGGAGAGAGACAAAAGATGGTCCTCCCACCAAGATCACACTGTTCCTCCCCTTTCCTCTTCTGTCGAGTGAGCTGATGAAAAGACCTGCTATGACGAGCACGGGCTGGCTGCGAGTTTTCCCACAACCTGGGAATTAGCTGGCCTGATCAGGCAACTGTTTGGTCTCTTACTACTTATGTCTGACACAAATGTGTCATCACACAGGAGAGAGCCTGACATGTAAAATGCTTTCCCATAGGCAATGCAGTTTTTTTAAACCGGTGGTGCACAACAAGTTTAAAAGAACAGAGATAGTGATACATATTTATGGCGTCAGGAGTCCCCCAGCATTAAGTTAGGCAATTTTATGTGACTACTAAGAACCCTCCGCTTCTCTGCTAGTCTGTGCTTTCAGTCATTGTTTCTTGTTCAGTCAATCTTTCTCCCATTCTTGGGTTGCCTTGCAGCCCTCTGCTTTGGTTAGGGACCGACAGCAGCCTCAGCTGTTGGAACTGAAGGCATGGCTTGAAGGTACAGGACAGTGTTATGGAAAACCTTGTTTGTTTCTCAGCTTGATCTGGGAAAGCTTTCATGAAGGTGCTGAGGTATTAACATCTTTGCACTAAGCCATTTGAAAAACAGGATTTGCACAAAAAGGTGCTGACAGTGTATCTCTAGGATACAAAAGGAGTTTAGTGATATAATGCTCTGTAAGCTGCTCTAACTCTTTAACCTACTATTCTACCAGGCACCATGTGTTTGGCAAGTTAAAAGGAGGGCCACATGGTGTGGGAGCCAGGGGCATGAAAAATGTTAAAAACAGAATCACTGGAATTTTTTTCCACAGCCCAATGGGGTTGGATTAGCTTGTCTTTTTTTTTATCCTTTATAACAATGACACTAACGTCTAAGGTAAAACTCATTTTATCTCCTAAGTGAAGTTGAAGCATGTTTGGAAAACCAGGCAATTTGAAAATCCAGAATATTTGTGTTTTCAGAACTGGGATGCAGTGTAGGCTGGGAGTGTCTGAAGTGTGTCACAGGTGACATTTCCTCACTATTTTATTTGACCTGGAATAGCATTTTTCAGTGCCTAATAGTTCTGAAACCATTCTGACACAGGATCACTGTCAGAGTCTCTATAGCTGTGCTGTGCCTACAACAGTATTACCAAAACCGTCATATATATGCTTTGTGTTTTACAGCTCTCAGGTCAAATTGTGAAGAGCTGAGATAAGAAGTACATGAAGTAGTTAGAAGTTCATGGGTGGCAAGACAGGAGCCTGCATCACGGTGCAGGTGGCAAGCACTGGCAGCTGATCCAGCTCCTCAATCGGGCTTGGTAACCTCTGCTGAACCCGGTGCCCTGATAATAGTATTTCTTCCAGTAACCCTGCTGAGAGCTGGTGAGAAAGCACTGACCCCTTGGTGAACCCCACAGGCTCCATATGCCAAGGCCTGAATTGCCACCCAGTTGACAGCGAGGTCAAAGAGCCGGGGGAAGATGTTGTGAAAAGCATCCTCTGGAAAATACAGCCGCTTTCACCGCCTTCCTCCTCCCAGCCCTGTCCTGCAGAGATGCTCATGGTCAGGGCAGGGGTTTCTGTGTCAGGACTGGAAGTGAGGTTAGGGCCCTCCTAAATCTCTGCTCTTGCTTAATGTGTTCACTTTAAAAGTGATAGTGAAGGATTTCTGTTCTCTTCTGTGTCTCACCCTCCTGGCAGCTCTGCGCTACGTGCTGCTTTCCCAGCCCCTTTGTCCCTGCTAGCCTCTTCCTCTCTCTAAAATCATCTAGGCCAGACTTCGCTTCTTGATGTGTTACCTCATGCATACAGAAAAGCACATGCACTCCCAGTACAAATTCTCCATGTTAATCTTCCCTCCTTTCCTTCTTTTTGTGCTGCAAAGAGATTAAGTGAGCGCGCTATAAGGTTATGTTAATTAGAATAGCCGGTAGCCCAGAGTAATGCTAAGTAGGTAGAGTTTTGGGGGTTAATGTACGAATTTATTGCAGGCTAGAAAGGCTCTGCCCAGCCCTTCGTCGCATTTTTGTTGCATTTTCTTGTTAGGTTTTTTTTGTGCGTAAGACATGCTGTCATCTTGAGCAGGTCACACTTCATGCGGATAAACGTTTTGATCATGTGTAAAATTAATGTACTCTTAAGCGTGTTCCTTTAAAATACAAATTCACCATCCAATTTCCAAAACCCCGTGATTTAACAAGACACTGTAGGCAGGACAGTGGCTGAAAATATGATTTTTACAATCCTGGGGAAGAAGCCTTTGCTTGGGAGTGGACTGTAATTTAGGAAAATGGTTGTGTTCCTTATAGGTCTTTGCTCTGTAGATGATGTATCTTGTGACCTGTGTCTGTCTCTTGCTTTTGAGCTGCAAAGGGAGTGCTTTCTTAGGGTATTTTTTTATGACTATAAGTGAGACGTTGGTGTTCTTTTTAGTCTGTTTCCCTCGTCCAATATGTCAGTGGTCCATGTTACGAACCTCGTTGTGTTAAATATGGAGCTTGCAAACAAAGGGAAACATACTGACATGCCTTTTTCCTTTTCTTTTTCAGGATAGTAACGTTTTGAACAGTGCCTCCCCAAGAAGTGTGATGAGAAATGGCTTTAGGAAACAATACCCAGAGAAGTTACTCCATCATCCCCTGCTTCATTTTTGTTGAGGTGAGTACAGCCTTCAGTTGCCAAGCCTACCTGGAAGGCAGCTCTGCCCTGCAGGAATTAAGTCATGTGTGGGTCATTTTGTTTACAAGGAAGAACACTTTCTTACTTGATAACAGGAATATCCATCTTCGTACTTAGTGCAACCAAGCACCCCTGAAAAGAGTCCTGCATGAGATAGCCAGACCTTAGGTACCAGCATGCAAGAACAAGTAGATGCTGTGTTTTCAAGACTTGCCTGTACGCAGTTTTCCAGCTTGTCCTATGGTATTTGGTGGAGAACAGACAGTAGCTGCAGGTGTAGGTCAGCAGCAAGCGATTGCTCGTCTTCCCATCTTTCCTCAGACCTGTATCCATCTTGCTCTGCAGAAAGACTAGACCTAGACTAGAAATGTCTGATCTCATGGACTTAGGCTTAGGAAGCACCACTCAGCTCTGATTTCAGTTCAGGTGGAACGCAAAACTTAGATGAGGCATGCCTATTTTTTAAGTGTGTTGAAGGAGCTTGGCAGGCACAAGAATTGACTGGCAGTGAAGTTATGGAGAGGTTGTTCCAACAATGGAGTATGTCTCCACCTCTTTGTTCAGGGCAGGTTTTTTTTTTTTTTAAATTGGCTTATTATTCTGTTCTGTACAAACTGCTTTCTTGTGGTGCTTCTTTTGTACTCACCCTAACACTGCCAGAGTGACCAAAGTCATTATCCAAATCAAAGAATGTTCAACTGGTGCTTATAAGACTGGGATGGTTTTCTTGGCAAGCAGGGGCTTGAAAGCAGGAGGATGAAAATTTCCATCACGTTTAGACAGTGAAAAAGAGGTATCTGCCTGTGACTGACCATCTTCAGAGCCACCTGTCTGATGTAGCTTGGATAAAATATTCACTCTTTGCCTCACCCAAATTATGAGCCAACTTGTGCTCTTCCACAGGAGATGCACGAAGAACAGTCAAAAGAGTAATTGTAATGCTGCGTGTTGTGTAAGACTTACCCCATTTCCACTGAAGTCTTGAAAAGGTTTGAGTGGGCTGCAGCCACAGGTGTAATGGAAGCTCTGGAGCACTGACCTTTCCCTGGGGACATAGGAACACCATGTGGTGGCATCTGGGACCTCTCTAACCTGGAGTCCCCTCCTCACAGTGGCTTCTCCAGCCAGGAGATACAGTTCCCTAACTTGCACTCTCTACTTTCTGTACTACCAGCTTAGTTCCCAAAGCACAGTCAGATGATTCCTGGGTGCTTAGTCTAATGTAAGTTGTAGTTTGGCTCGAATGGGCCTTCCATGCAGGAGGAATCTGGTTGGAAGATGAGGATGAAGGAAAAGCATAATAAAACCACTTGTAAAGCTTGGCACAGGGTCTTCCCAGCTGCCACTGTGGCAGACACCAATGTGGGAAGGTGGCTGAGCCTCGCAGGGATTTGTCCAGCCTCCTGGGGAATCTCTGTCTCTGCTCCATGGGGTAGCTGAGGGGCTCTTCTGACTGAGAAAAGGGGTCACTGTTTTATCCCACCTAGAAAAAGAAGGGTTAAAAGCAGGGAAAAAAACCGCAATAAGCTCAGAAGAAACAAAACAAACAGCATCAGGAACAAGACGTCTCAAATTTATTGCTTAAACAAGCAGCTCTGAAGATTTTTAGTGCTCTAAAAGTATGAATGATGAGCCTGGTTGGCAGCCTATGACAGAGGTATAAATTGTCCTTCCTGTAGACAAGACCGACATGAATATAAGAATAAATCTCTGTACAGGAGAACGAAGAAAGAATGTTTTGCCCCCTAATGTACTGTCCTTGTCCTTTCATGTACTTGCTTTGCTGATTAAAACACAATTTTGAATTAAAAATCAGTCAAAAGCAGAGAGGTGGTGTCTGAAAAGATGTTCTCTCGGCTCCACTTGATGAAAACATGTATTTCTTCCCCTCTTTGTCCACAGTATGGATTTTTAATGTAGCCCTGCTGGAACTACAAATTCATAGAGTTATGTCAAGCACTGTAGCATTGAACAACTGGAAATCTAATTTCCTGCTGGGAATGCAGAGATGATTGATAGTAGCCATTCAGTCTGAAAAGTCCCTGTAAATCTTAAGGCACGCTGGAGGTGTTTTTCTTTCCCTCCTGCCACGCTTCTGAGACTAAAGGAAGCGCTTGGCAGATGAGCTGCCCCAGGCACCAAGCCCTGGGCCGGATCGACCGGGTTAGGATGGGCCCTATTTTTGTAGCTTTGAACCGACCACAGGAACTGATTAGCTATGAGATGGCTGCAGCTGGTGAAGGTGCATGCAGGACAGGGAAAAGCAATGTTGCCTGCTTTCCTGATAACGTTTTTCCGTGCAAAAGCTATGTAGCAGCAGACTTGTTAGGTGATCATGAGCAGGGAAAGAGGCGGCCAGTAAATACCATCATAGACCTGTTGCCCGGAATGTGCTGCCTCCCCCGCTGTCTTCCGTGGAGTGCGGACCTGAGATTTTTTGCTCTTAAGAAAAAAAATGCTGGGCCTTGATTGTCACATCGGGTGCCCTGCCAGTGGGTGTTTGCTAACTGCCCGCAGTATGCGCTGTGCGTTCAAAGGAGTTGTGGTGGCACTGGTGGAAAAGAGGTGTCACAAACAGTTTGGGCTCTTTAAAAACCGTTATGCTTCAGACTGTACAGATGTGACACTTACAATTTCAGCGGTTATTCGCATTTCCATTTTTTTCCATTTCATTTTCCTCACACTCAACTAACTTGTAGCAGTTAGTTATTGTGAAACCTGACCTGAAGATGAATGGCTCATTATAAAAACTTAAACCCTGTGCCCGACTCTACAAATTCCTTTTTATGCTCAAAATAGGAACTTTTTAATAATACAGAGATAGGATATGATGTCTCATCTGTAATGACAGAAAAGTTAAATCAACATTTTCAGTCTCTAATTAGAAACACAATGTCACATTATGAGTAGATTTAAAGGCTAAATAGGGAATCATTAAACTAATTTTTAGCCACTTATCAAATCTGAGTCCCTCTCCCAAATAATGCAGGCAGCTTTCTAGGTGGTTCTTTATGGTATTATAAGAGGTATCATTACAGTCTGGCATTTGTCACCAACTATCTATGAAGATTTGGCATATTACATTTTGTTAAACACCTAAGCAATTAATTAGGTCATACAGGAGACAAATATTCTCCTTTTCCCTTCCCCCCTTTGCAGCATTGCTTGCAGCCAGCATTGGTGAGAGGAGCCTTCAGGAGGCTCTCCCCCAGCCTTGGTCTGCATGTAAGATGCTGCAACAAGAGGAGACCAATTTTGTTCCTCCTTCAGCTGACGTGTGCCACTGCTTTGAGTGTATGGACTGCTGAGTACCTGGTCCACGAGGACTGATGCTGCTAGCTGTTGGCAGTTGTTAAACAGAGCTGCAAAGAGCAGGATGCCCTACTTCCAGAGCCCTTTGGAGTCAGCGATGGGCCCAGAGCATGCAGCGAAGGCTGTGTTGCTCCGAGCTGTTGGTATGCCCTGGATTTACCCCAGCAAATGCAAATAGTGCACAGCAGACTGGTTGAGGATTTGTTGATGGCCGGGACTGATCACAGATTGCAGGCAAGCATGAGAGAAAGTAGGAGAAGCAGCATCTAGCATGTCAGGGAAAAAAAAAAATCACGTATTCTTCCTTTTTCACATACTTTTAACTTGTGGTGGCATTTGTTGCCAAAACTCTTTGTGGAGCATCTCCCCTCTCCTTCACCCGCTGGGACATGCATGCCAGAGTGCTATCAGAAACGTTCTTATTATGCTTCAGCACAGCTGTATCATTATTTTTCAACCCCGCTTTGGAAGGTTTGGTCCAAGGAGAGTGGTCTAAGGAGTGTTTATGTTAGATCCTTCCATGTAACATCCATACACGTGCTGGTTGAAGGCAGCAAAAGGTGGGAGAAGTGCAATGCCTATGGCTGGATAATCTCAATCCTCTTCCTTGGGGACTAGTGGGCTACCCCGAGGTCTTGACCTAGCAGTGCTTTCCATGCCCTGTGGTCTTTTTCTCTCGTCCCTCATCCGATTTTAGGTGTTGACTTTCTAGGATAAAACTCATGCTAGAGAGGTGTAGGGGAGCTAAGTGCAGTCTGGCTTTGAATTTAGTGGGTCTAAGGGATTTTACTTGCTTTTGCAGTGTAGTTGATGCTTATCATTAGTGACAGGAAGTGTAATGCAGTGTGATAATTGCATTTTCTAATAGATGTTGGAAGGATAGTTACATACTGTGAGTAAACAGCATCGCTACAACTGTATGTGACTTAAGGGGGAAAGCATGTGGACAGCTTTTGAGGCATTGTGTCTGTTTGAATGGTAGTTTTTAAAGAAGCAATAAGCAAGCAACACTTCTTTTTCCTCCAAAGAAGACCCTCTCATCCCTTCTGAGTCAACAGCAGTCATAAGTATAATGGCTCTCTAGATAATGAAAGGAGAAATTTATTGTGGGATTTCTGCTGATGTGGTACATTCTTCCTTTTTCCTCCTCTTCCTTCTCACACTGGTTTGAGGGCTTCAGTTGTTTCAGGGTATGAGTTATCTGAGGATTTATTTTCAAGAACAGTTACTTCTAAAGGAGTCAGGTGCATCTGAGTTGTGTCTTTGCAGATGAAAACACTGCAATTTTCTGGCACCGGATTAAATTAAATTGTCTTAAACTGATCAAAGAGTTACTGAATAGCAAGTGACTTTTAATATGACTGTTGTATGTGCCACGTTGTGCTTTATTGTATATTATTGTAATCCTGACATTGACAAGGTAGTAGGGGCAGACTCGAATAAGCAACACCATTAAATTTAAAACATTGGATATCTTTCAAATTCTCTAATCTTGAGATCCTACTTTTTCACTCTAAATCCATTATTCTGCCCTCAGGAAAGCTTTTGCAGGCAGAGTGGAAACTGTTTCTTCTTGACAGCTCAATATATAGTGCATTGCAAAGAACTGAAGATTTTGAAAGAAAAATCTCTTCTCCTCTTCTCCTCTAGGAATAAAAGGAAAATTCTCCAAAATACAAAAGCTCTAATCTTACATCTATTTGATTTGAACTCCAGGTATGTTACAGCCTCATAGGATCTCTGTTTCTACAATCAGTGGGGTAAATTTTCCTTTACTTTTTGCTATTTTAGCTCTGGACAGATTGAATCATCTTCAAATATCAGGTCAAACATAATTAAAAAAACCCCTTTCAATTTACAGAAGCACAGAAGGAAAGCATTCTTCTTTCCCTGCCTGCCTACATTTTTCTGCAAGTATTTCGTGTAGTCAAGCCAACAGCTGTACTACTCTTTAACTTGAGAATATCTGCAATACTGAAATCATTTGTATGTTAGACAAGTGCCTCTTGAACTCCTGTTTGTCATCAGCATCACAGCAAGGTTTAGGGAGCTATGAAAGATAAGTGAATTTAGAACAGTCATGACAGATGTGGCACTTCTTTTATTATAATTTTTTGTTTAGGTCTTCTGAAAACTCAAATTTTGCACATTTGGGTGTACTGGTTGATGCCCTCTCATTTTGAGCAGTGTTTGGGGAGTGTGAAATGTCTTTTTTCTGTGTTGCTGTCGTCCTCAAAGCAACATTTCTAAGAGGCATTGAATATATTAGGAGTGACTTTCTACTTATGTTTCTTTAAAAGTCCCTTCTTTCATAAGAAAAACTTGCTGATTGCATTAAAGCTTTAATGATGTGGAATAGAAGGCTCCGGGGAGAACTTATAGCCCCTTTCAGTACCTAAAGGGAGCTACAGGAGAGATGGGGACTCTTTATCAGGGAGTGGAGCCCTAGCATGAGGGGTAATGGTTTTAAATTGAAAGAAAGCAGATTTAGATTCGATATCAGGAAGAAATTCTTTACTGTGAGGGTGGTGAGACACTGGAACAGGTTGCCCAGAGAAGTTGTGGATGCCCCATCCCTGGAGGTGTTCAAGGCCAGGCTGGATGGGGCTTTGAGCAACCTGGTCTGGTGGGAGGTGTCCCTGCCCAGGGCAGGGGGGTTGGAAATCAATGATCTTTAAGGTCTCTTCCAACCTGAACCCTTCTATGATTCTGTGATATCATTAAAATTGCATAAAGGACACACTTACATAGGACCACAGTTTTGGAAATTGGAAATACAAGTTTTAATTTTGGCAAGGTAATGTCCAGTTCTCCTAGAAAATGCCAAAGAACTTCCAGGCAGGTTTTAATATAAACATTAACTAAAAAGGCATCCCAAGTTGAGCTAACTTCCCCGTCGTCGCAGTGATCGATGACTGTTCCGTAGCAGTATCCAGTATGTGGGGCTTTTTTGAATTTGTTTCTTGCCGAGGCAGAAAAAGAAGGACTTTCCAGCGGGGTGTGTGTGTGCTTGGCTCAGTCCTTTCCCGTGCTGGAGGTGTCTTGCACATGGCTATTATAAAGCCCGGCGCCGCGTTCCCCCATCTGTGCCGTGCTGCTCCACCGGGACGGTGCCATCAGGACAAAGCGCCCCGAGGGACGTGTCGTGTGCTGGTGCCGTATAAACCGCCTGTCATTACACCCCCCACTTACACCCAGGGTGGGAATTGCTGGTGACAGATGCTGTGCAAATTCGGAGGAGCTCCTCTGGTAGCGGGGAGGCGTTTCTGCATAATCCCTGTGCTTCCATCACTTCTGTTTTCTCGGGATTCATTGTTTCTTATTTTATTCGGTCAGCATCTATTTCTCTTTGCTGCTCTTCCTAAATGTCCCTTTATGTTCCCCATTGGCCGGTCATTCCTCATTGTTCGCTTTCTTTGTCTCTCCACCTCCTTTGTTCCAGACGACCTGATAACTCCATATTGTAAAACTGGCTGAATCTCAGTGACAAGGTGTCTTCTCAACATGCGATTGGTTTTGTTGAATTGCAAGGCAGCTTTCAAATTACCTGATTATAACCCAAAACTTAATTTTTTGAGATGATAATCCCTTTCGGTGCTTCACAACTAGGTGAAGAGCACAGAAAACTCGTGGCCAAAATGGGCGCTCTGGAAAAAAGCAGATTACTATTTGATTCTCCTCAGCTTCTCGAGGACATTTTAAAATTAGCATTAAGGGACTTCCCAAGAGGGATTAGCTGCTTTGCTGCATTTTTCTTTAAAACATAAATGGAAGAAGGATTGTACTGTTGCTTGCAGACACATGAAGCCTATTTTATATCCTCCCTCTTTATCCTGAAAATTTTCAGGAAGCAAATAATCGCTTTGCCATTTTAGGGGTTGCACCAATGAATTTGATGCAGTTTTCAAGAAAGAGATTAAAGGTACCAGAAATTCTTTGTCTTTACAAGTAATAAAAAAATGCATTTGGAGTAGAGAAAATTGTTGTGAACATACTGCTTTATCTGTTTCACTGTGCCCTGAAAATAGCCGATGCTTTTGAGAACTACTTCAGTTTATAATATATTGGTCTATATAACCCAGTTTGTAAGAGAAGGAATTGTGTTTTTTTAATTACGCAGCAGTAGGGAGATTCAATTTGCTTTGCTTTTTAAGTAGAAATCCATTTTGTCAATTGTAAGTTTAAAAAAACCCACCAGATAGCTTTAAGAGATTACTGCTAAAAAACCTAGTAATCAGAATTGATTGTATAGAGATTGTAAGAAAATTGTTTATAAAACCAGGCGCCATTCATGCAGGTTTTCTTTTTTCTATGTGCAGAACTCTACAAGCCATATTTGAAACTTTCTAAGGTGAAAGGTGTTTCCAGTAATGACTGGGCAACTTTAATTAGGCTTACAGTAGATAGCAATGTGAAAATACATACGACACAGTATGTAACATGGGCAGATATCTCCCTATAGGAACACAGTAATATTATCCATGAAAATTACTGCTGAATCTTTCCTTCCTTTCTTGTCAGAAGTATGCTTAGATTTTTGTGTTCCTTGCAGGTTATGGAAGAGCAGTTGATGTGTTACTTTTTGTTTGTTTGCATATGCAGAGACCTGAGGGTTTTTCATATTTTCTCTCGCAAACACACAATATTGAGCTATTTATTTGCTCAGATACATGAAAATTTGGAGGTCATTGCAGGTGCATTATTATCTTATTGGCTCCTCTGTGACACAACCGCATCATTCCCTTGGGTCTGCATCTGTGAAAATAGCATTTTTAATTTGCTCTGTAGAAATATCACTGGGTTTATTTAACATGACATTTCATTTGTGTAAGTTACTTGAAGTTTTAAAAAGGGGGGAATGGGATGAATAGGGACTTACAAATCCGTACTGAGTAACCCTAAATACAACAATCAAGCCTTCCCAGAACTGCTAAGTAGGAAAGATCCAAGAAGCGTCAGAGCAAAGCAAGATGCTGAAAGCATATTTTGCAATATCAAACCCACTCAAACTTTTTGACAAAGGTTTTGACACCAGAATAATTTTTCAGAAGTGAAATGTCTGAGCATCATGTCCAGTGTCATCAGGCTTGCAAAGGACTTCATTTCTGGCTCCTGACCAGTCACTCCAGACGTTGAAAAGGAGGGTTTTGTTTTAGTGGCGTTACAAGATTGTAGTCATCAACATCAGTCTTAGAGCAAACACATATGTACAAGAGATTTAGCTCTTAAAGAACATTGGCATTTTCTGATCTCTAGAAATTCCAACAGAGTTTACAGACCAGCTCTAGGAATTATTCTGCCAAGTCTTGTGCTTCCTTTACAAACCTAATGTATCGCACCAACCTGGAACTTCCCCAAGCTAGTGACAGAACATTTTCATGCCCTTGTGTCTCACTTCAAAGAAGAAACGGATAATCCAGTTACCAGCACCTGAGTAACACAAAATAAATAAAGCTACATTATGAATGCAGCAGAATGTGGTAGCAAATAAAATAATATACAGCTTTCCGGAGAAATTATACCTTATGTCTCTATATTTCAGACTCACTTGGCTGGTGCACCCCAGGTTTCATGATTTATTTTGTGACTTCTGGGGTAGCCTGACGGGAAGCCAGCCCAGCTACTTCCCCTCAGCCCTCCCCCCACATCCCAGCATTTTAGCAGTAAACATTTTTTCCTCTGATATATTTCCTTATAGTCATGCTGCACTTCAGTGGTGTATTTCACCAGGAATTTCCATGAGGTGTTGGATATAGCACACAAGGACTTCTCAGATCACATTTCCAAAGTCCGACTGTGTACTCTCTCAGGCGGGTAATTTTGCATGTGTCATATATTTGTCCACAGCTGTGAACTCAGTGGGGCTGTTGAAGAGACTGTATGAGCCTCGAAGGGCCACGAAGATGATCAGAGGGCTGGAGCACCTCTGCTGTGAGGACAGGCTGAGAGAGTTGGGGTTGTTCAGCCTGGAGAAGAGAAGGCTCCAGGGAGACTTAGAGCCCCTTCCAGTACCTGAAGGAAGCTATAGGAGAGATGGGGAGGAACTCTTTATCAGGGAGTGGAGCGATACAACGAGGGGTAATGGTTTTAAACTGAAAGAGGGGAGATTTAGATGAGATATCAGGAAGAAATTCTTTCCTGTGAGGGTGGTGAGGCACTGGAACAGGTTGCCCAGGGAAGTTGTGGATGCCCCATCCCTGGAAGTGTTCAAGGCCAGGCTGGATGGGGCTTTGAGTGACCTGGTCTGGTGGGAGGTGTCCCTGCCCATGGCAGGGGGGTTGGAACTCGGTGATCTTTAAGGTCTCTTCCAACTCTAACCATTCTATGATTCCATGCTTCTATGAAAACTGATCACGCACACACGTGTTTGCAGGAAATACATGAGGGAGTGATATTGCTGGGAATGGATGTTTGGAAAGTTGTTAGATCTTGTGCACATGGTGCTAAGTGGGCACTCCAGTCTTAACACACATGAAATCAGTACCCTTGATGATGATTGCTTACAACAATTATTAGAGATTGACCCTCATTTTTAGAGTTCATGAGTCTTCACAGATTATCTTTCAGCTTGATGCCCTGCATAGAATAATACTTCTGATTCAGAAGTTCAGGCTTCATAAGATTTTGGATATCTGTGACTTTGGCATAAATAGACAATGAAAAATTGTATTAGCTCTTCCTGGATCACTCCTGTTTTAAGTTAAAGAGTCGGGTATAAAGATGTATCTTCATCTTGAAACAGAGTGATTTAATGGTCCAGATTTCTCTTGCAGATAGATTTTTTAGAAATGGTTGTTAGATGAATGGTTAATCAATATTTTACTAAGCACACAGTCGATTTTTAAAGAGTTGCTACACAGTTCAAGAAACCAAATGGCTGCTCATAACGGTCTGCAGCTCTTACTTTTGGGTGGTGTGTTTATAGTGCTCACTGGGATTAAGATCAGACATAGCCCCGAGTCCCGTGGCTGGCTGTGGTCTCTAGCAGCCTTGCAGGGAAGATCCTGCGTGTTTGCAGAGGGTGTTTTGGGGCTGGTTTTGCCCAAAAGTTTTAAGCATAACCCAAACCCCAGCTATACACTTCTTATGTCATTTTCTTCACAACCTGAGCACAGGAGCAGACGGATGGGAGAACCCACATAATAGGACACATGGGGGGTAGGCTATTACTAATTTAAAATAAGTTTGAATCATTTATTAACTTTTCATAATTCTACAGCATTATTAACTTCTTATGATTCAACAGTAATTATTGATGGTGTCTACCAAAAATATGCTGCAATAAGATTAAAGCAGCTTGGAAATAATGATGCAATTATTACTGGAGTTATTGTCAGTTTTGTCACGACTTCAGTAGGGTGAATTCTATAATTTAAAGGATAGCAACATTTGGTCATGTAATGGCTGAATTATACCTGTATTTCCTTCTCCCAGATATTAAATGCTGCATGTATATCCTAAAAATCAATAATCTATTGTTTGTGGTGACCTAATGTCTTATTTCTGGAGTGTAAACTTTGCATACCTGGAAGGAGCTCTACTACTACTAATAATATATCAATACTCGTTATATACTTTATTAAAACACAGAAATCTAGTGTGTGATTATTTTGTGCAGCTGTACAGCATTATTGAATTAATGCCACATTTATTTAGATTAAACCATTTGTAATAGTCTACTTGATTTTTCAAGACTCATTGTGAGTTTTGCAGGCATTTTTATAAAATCATATTAGAAAATGTGTAAATGTACCTCATAAATGTAATCTAGTTTTTTATTAGTGCCTGACCAATATAAGATTTCAGTTATAATGGAGTGAATTAGCATTTCAAATAGATTGGATTGCAGATTCCACTTTTATTAGTTTTATAGTTGTGCTAATCTTTGACTTGGAGCCAGTTAAATCAGTAGTCATCAGGGATCTTTATGATTTTATTTAAACCAGCCAAAGCAAAAATCAGTGCAGCTCTGTTATAATGGGAGGAAACATACTGAAACTCTCAAACTGATGAAATTGTGGGAGCAGAGTCTTTTATACAGCATTGGTTTCATATGAATACATTCCAGTATTAGTTTATCATTATGAGTTTCAGGCTTTTCGTTCTTACTGCAAGAGTCTTTCTGTAGAGAGAAATGAGAAAAACAGTTTGGGAGTTGGAAAAAAACTCAGGGTAAACGTGAATTGAACATGAAAGGCAGACAGGGTCAACCAAGTCAGTAAGAAACCTATACTTCTTTGGGTTAAAATAAATTTCATGGACTCACAGAATAATTTCAGTGGGAAAGGATCTCTGGAGGTCTCTAGGCACAACACGGCTCAGAACAGCAGCAGCTGGATTGAATTCCTCTGGGCCTTCTCCAGTTGAGTTTTCCTATTACCTGAGTAGGCTACCTGCTTAGTTTTTGAGTATCCTCATGGGAAAGACACTTGTCCTAATATTCTTTCTAGTAAGATGATGTAACCTGATGTGAAGAGGAGAGAATGTAGGCCCGGTGGCGGTGAGGAGAAGGTGGGATGCAACAAAAAAGAGGACAGGTAAGGGAAAGCAGCAAAGGAATGAATCATGTAAAAAATCCTCCTGAATTTTAGAGGTACCTGCAGTTGGAACCTTAAGACCACTTTTGTCTGCCCAGCGTCTTTTGTTGCAATAATTTTACCTAGGTATTTGTATGCTCAGTATGAAAATGCATGTTGATTACCAGTAGTCATTCTGTGGGTTTCCTTGTCCACATTCCTTGCTGTAGAAGCCAACGTGTTAGATAAAGCTTCCTATTCCAGGCCTTGCCACCTCAGTCTCTTTTGTAAATCAAACTTGCCTTGGTTTAGTAAGGAGATAAAACTGCGTTTTGTCTGTGTGGAGGCTTGTTAAAATAGAATTTTGAGGATCATCAGTAATGCTCAATCCAGGTTCAGACAGACTATTCTTGAATTTAAACCAAACCTCCTCTTGATAAATATCCATAGGAAATAGCAGTGAGTATTTCTACTTGTCTTGACAGGGCTAATGTTGAAACAAGAATGGTTTATTTAAGTGAAAGGGACAAAAGTGAGTACCAGAATGTAGGGATTTTATGAAAGTTTTTGAAACCCAAGTTTTTCCTTCTTCCCTACCCTGCATTCACAGTTATGTAGCAATACAGCTACAGATTCTGAAAAATAAAGTGGCCATTATTAATTTTTTAATGTGACTGCCTACCAGTGATAAAGAGTTGTACAAAAGGATTGGTTCAGACACAACATGACTTGCAACAGTATTTGAGATCCAAAGTGATAAGGTAATTGTTTTTTTTAAAAGCTTCCTGTTCAGTTGGAAAAATGTTGGAGGCAAAGAAAATGGCTTTTTTAATGCATTATACATATTAATAAGACTGTGTCCATTTAGGTGAAGTAAAATGTCTTTGATAGTTTCCTATTTAATTTAAAACGTTGTCTCTATTTGATTCTTATGATTAGCCTAAGAGTCCTGCGATCTTGATATCAGCAGATAGCTTATTTTGGCAGTAACTGCTGCATTCATCAATATGTGACGACTGTAAACCTGCACTACTCTATTAAATGACATTGGTCTGGAAGTGCAGGCAAGCTTTATGAATTATAATGAATGCTGTTCTATTAATGACAAAGATTCAGAGCTCAAATCACCTCCAAGGTTGTCAACTCAGGGGGAAAGCCTTTATACCTGGAAGAAATAGGCAACAGAACAAGCATTTAAGAAGATGATGCGGTCAGTATTGTTAGAATGAGACCAGATTTGATATTCCGTCTTCTGCAGATGTTTTGGGAATGATGAATTCTGGACTGCCTTGTTACTGAGGGACTTGGTGACTTTTACTAGACACAGCGGTCCAGTGCAAGGGTATTGGAAAACAAAATACCTAAATACAGAATACCTCAGGGAATTTCCACGAGAAAACATTGTTTGGAGCTGAGTTTTTGGTGCAATTTCTAATTGGGTCTGTTCACTGAAACTCTGGTAGTAGACACCATGTTGTCCCAGTAGCTCACTTAGGAGGCAATTAGAGATCCTGGATTTTTAAGAGTCACTGTTGTGGCATAGCTTGATACAAACCCCATAAAATTACGCAGCTTTGTGCCTGCCAAAGCATTGTCACCTTTGAGACTAACAGGAAGGTTAGGGAGCTGCAGCTTGACATTGTGGGCAGGGCTCCTGCTTCCAGAAGAGGGCCTCTCTGCGAGCCTGGAGGCTTGATTTCTTGATGTTAGCTGGGAAAGCAAACCGGGCTGGTAGGCTTGCAGGGTCTGTGGCTTTGAGAGATTTTATGGTCTGAGGCAGATCAACTGGTTTGAGATACCAACAAGAGGTCTTGTAGGCTCTTGAGTCAGAGAAAGAACGGAAAGACATAACACTCATGAGAAGCATGTAGCGTGGAAGCTCTGAAATTGAAAGATACCTCCCAGTGAACGATTTTTTGGTTTTGAAGTTAAAATTGCAGATTTTGCTTTTCAGCCTGCTCTGCTGCTATAGGATCTAGGTTAGGATGTAGTGTAGCATCAGCAGGCAGACCTGTCTGGAGCTGTGAGACACCTGTAACACAGGGGTCCTGCACTCTTTTACCGGTGGTATTTTCACTTGTGTGCTGTCCTCTTGTGAAGATCAAATAGACAGCAAGGCTGACCACATGCCTGTGCTGACCATTGTCTTCTCTGCACCGCTCCGTTAATGCTAATTACACTGTGATTTGTTTGTATAGTGCCACTGGAAACCTTTCTGTCTAAAGACATCAAAGTGATTCACACCTATTAAGAGAATAACAAGCTGATTTAGAAGAGAGAGGTAAAGAGCCACATTGTCCCAAACTCCAGCAGCCCTTGGACACGGGAGTATGACATCTTTCACCAGTAGAATATAAAGCAGTTGAGAGTCAGACCAAAAGCCTGTCTTGGCAGCAGGGCTCTGAACACCTGTGCTAAGCAGGAGATAGCTAGGAAAGGACTGCTGTATGGTGACTGGCATGCTGTTGGTACTTCCCCTGGTCAGAATGAATGCCACTGGATTTGATATCTTGTGATAGATTTTTCTTCCAGCTTTTTTTTTTTACAGTTGCATTTTTGAAGCCTTGTAAGTTGCTAGTACCCCTAATTCCTACATCAGGGAGTTTTACAGCATACCTATGCCATCTGTGTTCCTGTTTGTGTTGCCCAGTAGCTTCATCTAGTGTCTCCTACATATAATGCTTGAAAAGACAACTTTTCCCTGTTTACCTGTGCCTCTATACTGGACACAGTTGTTTGCAGAGCCGTTTCTGGGCTCTGCTTTAAGACATCCTTGATCTTCTGGGAACATCTTCTGGGAACATCTTCTGGAATGGTCGGGGGAATCACCATGGGAACCCTTGGAGGAATGTTGGGGTGCAGTGAGAACAGCTGGTGGCTGCTAGCAAGCTCCAGCAGCTTCTGGCAAGCTCTGCTACCTGCTCCTGATCAAGGGGTGCTCAGAACTTGCAGATCTTGAGTCCCGATCAGGGTGACAACTGGCCCAGAGCAGAGCTCTGAGAGGCAGCTGTTGGTACAGCATAGAGGGGAACCTGTAACTCTGCCCACAACATCACCTGTGTTCTCAGCTATGGGGACAGTGATGGTCCCCATAAGCCACTGGAGACATTTTCCCCATAAGGATGAAGGGACTGACTGGCACATGGACCTGCAGAAGGAGGATACAGCTCTGTAGGTCTCAGGCTGCAGAGGCACCTTGGATCTCTTGCTGAGTCTGGGGCAATGGGAGATGGCCTTTTGGCCAGCAGGAGGATCTGTGCCATGGGCTGTGTGAGCAGACTTGTGTTGCCCAATAGCTTCATCAGACTGGACAGCATCAGGGATGACAAGAAGGAGATCAGTTGGGACCTCTCTGAGACCCTGCAGCTTCAAAAGCCCAGACCTTTGACTGCTGCAGAGGGGGAGCAGGCAGAGTCTCTGCGTACCAGGTTGGAAAGTGAAAACACCCATGATGGTGAAAGCTGGAAGCTGGTGACTTCTGGCCCTGGGGGAAAGGCTCCTGTTCCACATGCAGACCTACAACGATGAAATAGACTCAGTGCCGTGGCTCCCTGGCTGGGAGCTCTGTCCAGTGGAGCATGTGAGCCAGCTGAACCTGAACCATATGGCAAGAGAAAATGGTGAGTGACAGTAGTGGGAGACTCCCTACGTGTGGGGAATGAAGGTCACCATCTGCCAGCCCAACCTGCTGTCTGGAGAAGTTTGCTGCTTACTGGGGGCTCAGGAGTAGGATGTTGTGGAAAGATTGTTTCAGTCATCAGACTATTACTCCCTGCTGCTCTCTTACCTTCATACCAGTAATACTGTTGGGAGTGACTTGGGAAACACCAAGCATGAGTATATAGCTCTGGGTGCAATGTTTGAGGCTACGGGAGGCCAGTCAGTTGTCTTCTTGATACTGTCAGTGAGGAGCAGGACAGCCTGAAGAGGATTGGATGGACCCTGTGGATCAGCAGCTGGTTGCACAGCTGGTATCAGCAGGAGGGGTTTGGCTTCCGCGGCCATGGAGCCCTCTTTGAGGATCAAGGCTGCTTGGAAGGGGATCAGCCTGACAGAGCAAAAATATCTTTGCCAACAGGCTGGCCAATCTGGAGAGGAGAGCTTAAACTAACAGTGATGGGGAAGGAGGTAATGGGCAACAATCAGGAAGTGAAGGAGGAGATTGGATGGACCAGTGAAGAGCCAGGACTGAGCAAAGGGCCCAGCATGATGTGAACAACAGGGGCACTAATCAACAAAAGAGCAGTGAAGTGGGATCCCACCAAGCATAAGCACATAAGCGAGGAAATGACAGAGAAAGCTCTCAAGCCATTTTTGGGAAATCAGCAGAGCTGTCTGTTTCTCCATCACACCACATTTGATAGCTCATGACTTCAGTTCCTGGATCCCCCTGTGAGAGAACCACACACACACTCACATAGGATTAAGTAAAAGCTTCTGTCAGCAAGTAAGAACTGTTACATACCAACTACCAACTGATTCCTGAACCTCTGATCCCAATCACCATCCTCTCAATTCTGCAGAAAGAAGTAGGTTTTTTGAGCAACAGGAGGTGTCCCTGCCTGTTGATAGTAACAGCAGCCCCTCCAGTCCACCCATCAGCAGCCTATTCCCAGCACAAAGGGTTAACAAAGCAAGCTTATATTTATAGATGGCTTCTTGGCATGCAGTGCAGGTCATACCATTAGCAGTTTTTCTTTGTCTAGCTTGTTGGCAAGTGTTCTTTGTCCTTTTCGGTCATTTATTATTAGATTTGGTGTTTCAGCTTGAGACCAGCTTTCACGGTTGCTGAGTTTGGGCAACATTGAGGACCAGGATTGCACACTCTAGCTTTGACAGTATTCAAGGCCAGGGACGAATACACAGTCACACTCTCTGAAGTGCCTGTACACTAATGCACACACTGTGGGAAAGAAATGAGAGGAATGGGAGGTCTGTGTGCAGGGCTGTGATTTCCTTGGTGTCACAGTGATGTGGTGGGATAGCTCACAGGACTGGGGTGCAGCCATGGATAGACAGGCTTTTTCAGGAAGGACAGAGTGAGACAGCAAGAAGGGAGAATTGCTCTTTAGATAAGGGAGCGGCTGGGACACATGACACGTCTGCCTTGGGAGGAGTGATGAGCTTGAGAGTCAAAATTAGCTGATAGACCAAAATAGGTGACCTTGTTGTGGGTCTCTGCTATAGACCATCTATCTGATCAGGAAGCAGTAGATGAGGTGTTCAGACAACTGGGAGAAGTCTGACTTTCACGTAGTCCTTATGCAGTACTTCAGTCCCCTTGATATTTGCTGGAGGGACACCACAGCAGAGCCCAAGCAATCCAGGAAGTTCCTGGAGTGCACTGGTGACAGCTCCCTAACACAGGTGATTAGAAGTTGCTGATGTAAGATGCACTACTAAGCTTCATACTTACAAACAAGGTAGAATTTGTGCAGGATGTGAAGGTCAGGGATGCAAAGGTCAGGGACATCCTTGGCAGCAGCACCCACGGGATGGTGGAATTTAGGACTGTGAGAAGAGGGAGCAAGCCAAAAATCTTGATCACAGACCTAGATTTCAGGAGAGCAGACTTTGACCTGTTCAAAGAACTGCTGGGAAGAAACCCATAGGATACAGCCCTGCAGAGAAGCATCATCCAGCAGAGGTGGCTGATTGTCAAAGGTCACTGCCTCTAAGCCCAAGATTAGTCCATTCTGATGAACAGGAAATCAAGGAAAGGCAACAGGAGGAACAAGAAGCTCCTGTCTAACCTCAGACACAGAAGGAAGTACAGAAGAGGCAGTAGCAGGGACAGGTGACCCAGGAGGAATACAGAGGCATCATCTGAGTATGCAGGATCAGGATAAGGAAAGCCAAAGCCCATGTGAAGTTGAATCAGAGGAGGAATGTGAAGGGCAACAAGAAGGTTTCTACATGTATATCAGCAGCAAAAGGAAGATTAGGGAAAATTTGGGGCCACTCCTAAATGGGTTAAAGTACCTGATGACAAAGAACACAGAAAAGCTTGAGAGGTATTCGGTGCCTTCCATGCTTCAAGTAAGACTGGCCTGCAGAAGTCCCAGGCCCTTTAGACTGGTGGGAAAATCTCGATCAAGGAAGCCACCCTTAGCAGAAGAGGATCAGGATGGGGAACATTTAAACAAAGTGGACAGACAGAAGTCCGTGGACCCCAACAGGATGCACAGATGGGAGCTTTCTGGCGTCACTGCGAGCCACTCTTGAGTATCTTTGGAAGGTCATGGTGACAAGGAGAGGTTCTTGAGGACTGTAATAAAACAAGTGTCACTCTGATCTTCAAGAAAGGAAAGAAGGATGATCCAGGGCACTACAGTGCCCCTCTCAGTCCTCTCCTCAGGCCTTGGTAAGGCAATGGAACAACTTATCCTGGAAGCCACTTCTAAACACATGAAGGACAAGAAAGCAATTAGGAGTATTCGGCGTGACTGATCTCCTCATTGTGAAGGGAAATGGACCTGGGGATGCTAGTGGGCAAGTTGAACATGATACAGCAATGTGCTGCTGTGGCAAGGAAGGCCAACAACCTCCCAGGTTGCATCAGGAGGAGTATTGCTGAGCAGGTCAGCAGGGATCATCCTGCCTTTCTGCTGAGATACATCTGGAGAGCTGTGCTGGACTCCCTAGTATGAGAGAGACTCTTCTCTGTGGTACCCAGTGAAAGGATGAGAGGCAGTGAGCACAAACTGAAATAGGAAATGGCATTTAAGAGAATAAAAAGCCTTCTTCCTTTAAGGGTAATGGAACACCAGGAGAAGTGGTGCAGAGAGCTTGTGGAGCCTCTATCCTTGAAGATATTTAAAACTCAACTCGACATGGACTTGGGCAAGCTGCTCTGGCTGACCCTGCTTTGAGCCAGGGCAATCTCCAGAGGTGCATGCTAACCCCAGCAATTCTGTGAACTACAGATGATGGCCTGGCACCTTGTTCAGACATGTTCATAGCTGGTGGCTCCATAGAGTTGTTCTCTTGTTCACCAGGTCTCCTTGGTGCTGAGATAACTACCATCACACGTGGATGATAAGGGGGGACTGTATTTCAGTTTTACAGATGGGGAAACCAAGGCACAGAGCAACTGGTCTACAGTTATTCCTTTGGCTAGGGTCAGGATCTCAGCATCTGCGTACGAAGTCTTTTATCCTGACTTTTGCTTCAGTCTGAGATGTTACTGTCTCAGATTTGTCTGAGAAAACTAGTAGCTGATAGTTGAATACTCACTTCTTCTGTTTAAATCTTCTCTTTTTTTAATGGCCTTGAACTATCAACAGATTTTTTTCATAGCTAAAAAAAGTAGTTTTCTCTTAGAACTGAACATTTATCAAGTTATAGCTCCATTGCACTGGCGCAACATTTTAAATATACTTTAGTAATAAACAAGTGCAGTCGTCTGTAAAGCTGCTGTCTCTGAAACACAGTTATTCAGCCTTTTCTTTCTTCTTTTCCTCAGCAGGTAGCAGAGTAGGAATATTGAAGCATTAGTCATTTAAAAATGTGATGAGGTGTTTTCATGCATATGGGAAAGGGAGGGGGATTAAACAGGTGCTTAAAATGTGTCAGAGTGCCATGCCACTACAGGAACGAGAGGGAGAATATTAGAGAGACTGCTGCAAGAAGTAGTTAATAATAACAAATGAAGAACTTGGCAGCAAGGCGAAGAATTTGAAATTGCAATTTGTTGTAACTGATGAAACTATCAGAGCGTCATTTATGAAGGAAAGGAACAGTCCAGGCACACCACACACAATCAGCTCTCTGACTGCAAGGAGAGCAGGGATCTGAATGCCTATCGAGCTCTTCCTAACTGACCAGTGATTTGAGCACAGCAAAAGAGCAATAAAATGTGTTCCTTGTTGGTACGAGCCTGGGTTCCCAGCAGTCTGGTGGGGGGAGAGCCCCTGCAGCAGGAAGGCAGCTGTGGCCAAGGGTTCTGACTGCAGCCTCTTCTCTCTGCATACACATTTACTGCTGGGACATTATTTGCCCATTTCTAACCCCAAAATCTACCCAGAGCACTGCCATAATTAATTAAGCTTTCAGAGGAAGGGCCAGCCGTTAACACCTTTCAAAATCAATGGCAACAAGAGCGTTTGTTTCAGAGGCAGCAGAAAGGGGCCCAAGAGTGTAGGTGTTCGGCTTCCCTGAGGCTTTACATTTACCGTGGGATTTTCTGGGTTGACAAATATTGTACAATAGTTTGTTCTGTCTAAGAACAAAACAGAAGTTATTGCGGTTATTCAAAATCTCACAGGTCTCCAACTTGGCAAGACTACCAGCCATGTTCACTAAAATATAAATGTGGGTATATGGACTGGTTTGCTTTGGAGTTAGGCTTCCTTTCCACTCGCATTTGCCTGGCCCAAAGCAACACCTTTTAAGAGCCTGACAGGTCTGGCTTCTGATTGGGATTCTTTCCTAACAGGCAGATTGATTACCAGAACAAAAGAGATGGAAGTATGGGCAAAAAATGTCTGAGCAGAGAGCGGATTTGGCAAGTGTTCTCAGTGTGGAGGAAGGCAAGAGGATGGACTCTCTGAGGAGCTGCTCTTCCTAACCATGCACAGTTTCCTTCCCTTGAGAGGTGCTTCCTTGAGCCTGCAAGGCAGGGTTTGCTGGGGAGTGGAAAACAGCTTACCTTTCCTTTTGGTCAGATACAATCCCAGCAGCTTTTAGATCTATCAGCCCGATGAGGAGCTTTTTTATGGCTTCTTTGGTCTTCCTGGAAGAGTAACGTGTGGATGAGGCAGTGGCCTCTGGCAGCTGTCTGCAAGAAGGGAGCTCCTTTCTTCCAAGCTGCAGTCCAGGAATGATCTTCAGGAGAAGAAAGATGCACTGGGGACAAGAATAAACAACTATTCAATGGGAGGAATGATTATGACTACTATTCATGTATTACTGTTTAGAAGGCTATTCAGCTGCAGCACACCTTGGCATTTGTCTAGAAGTCAGGGTGGGCAAAAGTGCCCTCTTGACTGTTTTTCTCTTGAACTTTCCTCAAATGTTTTGCTAGAAATGTCACCCAATCCATCATTAACATTTAAGTTTACAATCTGAAAACAAGAACAGGGAAAGTAAGTATTGTGTTTTGGTGTGGTTTGGTTTTCAGTTTCTTCAGATCTTTCTGCCTTTTGTATTTTGCTTTGTCCTAGTTCTCCTTTTAATCTGATTTCCCCCCTGGCGGTCCCTTCAACCTTCAGAAAGATGCTTCCTCTTTACTTACAAGGGCACATCAGAAATCAAAATATACCCCTGCATCTCTCAGTGAACAGCTTTGCTCAAACATGCCACATAAAGATGCCACATGAAGATACCACGGAGCAATCATGAAAAGCATACTGAAAAGATATATTAGTCTGTTGTGCCAGAATCCTCTGTCATGTCAGGATCTGTTGCTTCATGTCATTTGAGGAATAGATTTTCCTGGCAGCTTCCGTATAAGTGAAAATAGTTGTTAGATTGAAATGCCTTTGGAGTGCATGACAGATTTAACAGCTTTTATGAGCCATTTGTACAGTGAAACACCGTCAGTCAGTGAACCATTCTCAGGGCTGTACGGCGACTTGGAAGTTGTTTTAGCCAAGGGCAGTATTTCAGCTTTCCAGGGCAGTCCTTGTGTTGGACACTTCTGGAGCACACAGCCTCATGCAAATAAAATGTGTCAGTGTGCCAATCAAATCCATATTTTGCATGGAATGACTGTGGTACTTCAAAACTAAATAAGGTGCAATTTTGTACTTTGATTACTGAAATTAGGCAGATAATGAATTATGACAAGATTTTTGGAGTATTTTTAGTGCAGTGGATGATTCGTGTCAGTACAGTCCAGGTTACAAACTGCTGTCAAAAAGAATCAAACTCAAAAGAGCCTGTTGACAGAAGGACACGTCTCGTTTCAAGTTAGAAGGACAAAATTCAACACCAAATTTTCATCACACTTTTTGGAGTTCCTCTAAGCTTTACAAGACTTTTGTTATTTTGCCGTATTGCAATATTTAAGTATTCCATCAAGTTTCATGGATTCAAGTATTTCTGAATCTGGAACAGACCACGAGGTAGATCCATAGTGAAAAGCAAGCTGCAGAACTTTATCCAGACAACCTGTTCCTGAACACAGTGACTTGCCCATGACTAAAGCACCTCTTTCATAAAAACGTCTCACCCGGTGTGAAGATGTCATGAGAGGAGAACTGTCCTGTCCCGTCCCATCCACCCTGTGGTGTATACCTTGTGTGGGTACCTGTGTGTGACCGGAGTCCCTGTGCTGCTGTAGCTGATCCCTGTAGACGTAGGAGCGTTGTGAGGCTTTATGGCACTGCAGGGTGCTCTTTGCATTACGGTCATCATCAAATGGGAGGCTGAGACAGGACATTGTTAGATTAGGAGAGAAAAGCCCTGGTTGGCTCATTAACGGTAATCTATTGTATTTTTTAACAGAACCTTAGTTTTTAAAGGAGTAAACACTGAATCCTTTGCAGTACAATTTGGAGAACAGTTCTTTGAGGACATCCTGGCAGCCTGTTTCCTATTTCCTAACCCTCCTGCAGGCAGTTTCCCGAGACACAAAGAACTCAGCCTGCACTTAGAACTGAGTCAGCAACAAATATTCCAACTCTTCCAACCAAACAAGCTCTTCCAAAGCACCTGTTTCTAGCAGTGGCTGGTTGTATGATGCTTGCTTTTACTGTGTGTTAGATGCTGGGTTTCATACAGTCAGCAAGAGCTTCCTCAACAAGTCCAGGGCCTATAGGAAGGATGGAGAGAGACTCTTTATCAGGGAGTGTAGCAATAGGATGGGTGGTACTGGTTTTAAACTGAAAGAGGGGAGATTTAGATTAGATATTAGGAAGAAATTCTTTACAGTGAGGGTGGTGAGACACTGGAACAGGTTGCCCAGAGAAGTTGTAGGTGCCCCATCCCTGGAAGTGTCCAAGGCCAGGCTGGATGGGGCTTTGAGCAACCTGGTCTGGTGGGAGGTGTCTCTGCCCACGGCAGGGGATGGGACTGGATGATCTTTAAAGTCCCTTCCAACCTGAACCATCCTATCATTCTATGATGCTATGACTTTGTACTGTTTGTTTTAGGCAAGCCCTAGATATGCAGGATAACCAGTCCTGCAGCGTAACTCATTTTCACTCAGCCCCATATATATCATGCCACCTCTATATCTCTCTCTTTCCTCTCTCTCTTAGTTGCAACAACAAGTCTTTAAACTTGGGGAAACATGTACAGGGCTGTTTTGGAAAAAAAAAAGCAGCTGTTCTTGTTGCTGGAGGTGCTGTATAGGTTTTATTGGTGCTGGTACCTGCCTGAGCACTAAAGAGTTCAGTGATGTTCTCTTCATTTGAAAATGCTGATTCTGCATATGCCTTGATGGGGAAATCAAAAGAATTTAAAAGAAAAGATGCCCTCAGCTTCTTCTGGTTTAATACCAGAGTAGTCAAAATATATCTATGCTCTGCTTCTGTTGCTAAAAAAATCATTCAGAACAGATGCCATTTCAACACAGCCTTTTTCTCCTAAGAAAATTACTTACTCTCTGCCATAGTTTGTTGATCATTTTAAGGTGTTAAGTGCTGGAAGCAGCAGTTTTGTGGCTGTGTGCCATTTGGAACTGGATAGAGCATTAATGCCACCTGCTGAAAATCCTCATGGGACCCGCTCAAGAGAAGATATATACTATATGTGGGGATTGGAGGTTTTAATAACACTTGGTAGTGGTGATAACATTCTTCACATACAAATAATAAAAAAAATAAAAATAAGCTGATACATTCTTCCTCTTGACAGATGGAAGTTTAATTCTTTTCTCCTCTTGGTTGTATAAATCTTATCCTGACATGGACTAGGTGACCTTTAAAGGTCCCTTCCAACTCAACACATTCTGTGATTTATCAGGTGGGCTATCAGACCCAATGTTACTGCATGTTTCTGGGGTCTTTAAGGAAAATTATAGCATAAGTATCAGGTTTTCCTAAGAGAGGAGCCTTAATTTTCACACACAGAAGGTAATCACCAGTTTCACAGGAAGTTCAGAAGGCCTTTATTGCTACAGATGTTTGAGGAACATATTTTGTTTTACTACTGCATAACTTGTGTTTTGCCATAACAAAGGCAGCAGGCTGCATGTACCCAAGGAAAATATGTTGAGTGAATTACAGGATGTGTATGCGAGAGAGAAAAGGTGTGGGACGTAGCAGGGTGTCCAAGATACTGGAGCCAAAGCTAGAGGGTTTGAATCTGAAAGCAGACCTAAGTCATGTTAAAGGGTAGTTTGCTACCATAGCAGACAAATAGCTTAATGATCCACATCCTTAATGTGGGTGTCATCTGTCCCAAAATACACAGTCCCAATGTTACTGTGTATTTAAAGCTATTCTTCATTGTTCTTAAAAATTCTACTCCTGGAGTGAAATGACGATGTGACAATCTCAACTTTAGTTTAAAAACATTAGCTAAGTTTCCAGCTTTTTATAGTGGAAAAAAAAAATTACAGTGCTAACCCAAGGAATGTAATCAATGTTGAAATTTTAAATTAATGGCTCTTTATGATACACATATGGACATACTATGGACTATTGTAAATGACACTTAGATTTTAATGCAAGAAGATCAGACCAGATTCAATATTTTTTATGCTAACAGTGAACAGAGTAAGAACAAGATGATGGTGTAAGGAGTAAGGACCATCCTTGAGTATAAGACCAAGGAGCAGAGACACTGCACCAGTTACCTCTTCCTCTTTGATTCTGACCCCTTCAGTCACCAGCTTACTGCTAGATTGACGTTCTGACAGAGAGGCTTTGTGATTTGTCTTCAATAAGGTTTAGAAAAAAAACATGTATTCTTTCTGTTGTTTATTAGTGTAGGAAAACTAACACAAGATAAAATCCTGCTGACATGAACACCTAGATTCGTTCTTCGTAACAGAAAATTTAAATTATCAATGTGGTTACTTTCCCCTCAGAGTCAGTGGAGAGTGAAATGGGCACTTTGAGGGGAAAATGCTGCTATTTTAAAAATGCCTCCTGGAAATACTTCTCTTCTCCAGGTCAGTAGCTACTGTCAGAATGCAACCATAGGAAAGTGGGGTGTTGCCCATCATTTCCTCAAATGTGCATTATCTGATGTCAGGGAGCAACTGATGTTTGTGACCAAATATCCTCCACGAGTGTTGAAACCACCTATTCTTCCTCCTGGAGATAATCCCCTTTGAAATCGCTGGCTGAAAATTTACTGACCATAAAATCAGCCTCTCGTCTTTTAAACTATATAAAACAGGGACAAAGACTTCTTTTTAAAATCAAGATGAAGCCTGCAATAGGTTATTAAAACAAATTGCTGTTGTCAGGAAATGGCCTGGAATTGCAGCTCTGCTTTAAAAAATGAGATGATCTTTTGAAAAATACAGATGAGAAACAAAACATATTAAAAACATAAACCACACTGCATGATTGTTTGGTAGTTTGGCATTTGGAATTTAATGTTGCATTAATGCCCCCTGCTGATAAGCCCTCAAAGATCTGTTTTGGATCAAGCTCAGTATTTAACAGTACTGTGCATCAATGCTTTCATTAAATTTAAAAAAAAAATAAAATCCAGTTTATATCTCATCGTAACTGCATTATCTTAAGTAAATCACATTTCTTTTAAGTCTGCTCCATAACAAAGCCTGTGCTGTCACAAAAACAGTGACAAAAAAGTCCTTATAATTGTCACATATGAATCCTTTCTATTGTTTGTTTAGTAAAAGGGAGAAAACAATGTAGCATAGAATCATAGAATTGTCTAGGTTGGAAGGGACCTTTAAGATCATCTAGTCCAACCATCAACCTCACTCTGGTTAAAAAAAAAAAAACAAAAAAACAAAAAAAAACCCCAAAAACCACCAAAAGAAAATGATACAAAAGAACCCCCCACATTACTAGACTATGTCTCTGAGCACTATGTCAACCCACCTTTTGAAAACCTCCAGGGATGGTGCCTTACCCACTTCCTTGGGCAGCCCGTTCCAATGCTTAATAAGCTTTTCAGTGTAAAAATTTTTCCTAATATCCAATCTGAATGACTTTGTGGAAACAAAATCTTAAAGGAGAGAAGGAATCTTTAACATTCTGTAAAGGAGGCAGATTATTCTACTGAAATATAGCTTGCCAAAATTGAAAATTTGCAAGAGGTTGAATAGATTTATTGCTATTCAGGGTAATACTAGGGGGAGCTAAATGACAGGTCTTTTCACAGTATTTATTATCTGTTTTCTAGGTAAAGAAAAGATGTCGTTAGCATTGATTTTTATAGAGACTCTCTTGCATACAGGAACACAGGCGTTACCTGATCCCGTAAGAGTGCTGGGGATTCATCTCCTCCGCCTTCAAGCCACCACTTCTCATTTGCTGTTAGTCATGAAGAAGAAACCACAGGGTTGTTTTTTTCCAGTTTCCAACACCTGTGCTGCTGAGTCTTTCCTCTTTGTCCATGCATCTCCCCATCTCTCTGAGGAACACAGGAGCTTGTGTGAGTGTCCTTAGCATTGGCCAACCACCTAAAGCTTGTAGGGACGTCTACCCCTGAGTGTCATTCCCACTGAAGAGAGAGAGGAGACCTGTGTTGTCCCCTTCGAGCATCAAGGAGGAGCGAGTTCAGCCTTTCATGGGCAGAGCTGATGTAAAGAGGCTGTTCCCAAGGCAGCCCAGCATGATGAACACAGTGGGAGCAGGGTCAGGCTGCTACAAAACAGAGTATTGGGTCCACAAACCCTTGGGTGAAAGCTGGGACAGGGGTCCCTGGCAAAGATCAGGCATTCTGCTGGGAAGCCGATACCTGCCCATGGCAGCTCTACTCCCAGTCATCTATAGCTTTCAGCAAGAACTTGGGGACATTGTGAAGGGAGAAGAACTTGCAGCTCCTAGCTGTGTGGGCATTTCATACAACAGTGTCATCCATATGTGAGACTTTTGCAGGTATGCCGTGGTATCAGAACGTTAATAGGGAAGAGTGTCTGGGAAAAGGCCAGCAGATTTAGCGTAGCATTAAAGCACTGATTTTTATCAGCAAAAGGAGACTGCAGAGCAGTTTTCAATGGTGTCTCAGCCTTGCCATGAAAACAGAAGTAGGAATGCTGTCTGACCCCTGACTCCTGTGTGTCTGTTGGCAGGATCCGATGGGGGCCATGCATCAGCCTGTGGTCTGCACAGCTGCAAAACAGACCTTGAGTTACACAGATGTGTACAGCTTCTTGTACTCGAGTCCCTAACAGGAAGAATTAAGAGGAAGGCAGTGCTGGTTGGGAAGTACCCACTTTACACTTAGCTCCACATACGAGCGAGGAGGACAGTTGGTCAGGCCTACGATATACGTGCTTTCCTTTGGTGTGCTCTTCAACAGGCCAGGTAGCATCACCATTACCAACAGCCATGGGAAACAGCATAGCGGATCTATAAAGGATTTTCCTTTGTTGTTCGTAAAAGCATTTTTAATAGTCTTTAAATTAGTGGGCCCTTTCCTTACAGAGGCAATGGTCACAGATTACAAGTGAGAAAAGGGGGTGAAAATACTAGGACAAAATCTTTCATCCACTGTTTATTCAGTAGCAGATATGTGGTTCTTGGACAAGCACAGGATGAGATGACAAATGCTTGCACACCCATTTCTGCTGTGGTAGAGACAGCCATCAGCCCGGGATTTGGAGCAAGGTATGTTCATCTCTTGGATTTTCTCCACCACAAAGGAGAAGTGTGCTGAGCAAGTAGGGTATGTCAGATAGAGAGAGAAGGGAGGACAGTGCTATTTATATCAGTTATCTTTTTTAGTTGATAAAGTCAGTATCCGTTTTCAGTGGATTTAGGAAAGTTCAAGACTCAGATTTTTTGGCAGGGCAGTATCATGTGACACATTCATCTGGTGTGGCACCTTGTCTCCTCTCAAGCTTACACAGCTTTCAGTGCTGATGTCAGAGGAACCATCCCAAAGGTTAGAACATGCTCTAGCATCCTTGTCAGCAGTCTGGGAGGGAAGGGAGTCAAGGAATTACTGAGTTTGGTCACAGCACATTATTATTATTCCCGTGGAAGGGTGGGGGATGCTTTCCAAGCTTTTCTCACTCTTCCCAGAACTTTCCATCTACACGTTCCCAGAACACATTTCCATCTACTGTTGGGGTACCTGTAGGAGTTGCTCTTGCCAGGTGCCTGCCCAGGAGTACCAGAGATACGAAGGTGGTCTTCCTCCCATCTTCTTACAGGTCCCAAAAGAATCAGTGGAGGAGACAACAGCCATTACAAGCAAATCCATCTCTAGTGGAAATCCAAAATAGCAGCAGAGGTCATGTGCAGCGTAGGTTTTTGTGTTAACATGGAGGACTATTAACTTGGAAAAGACAGGTGCCAGGAGAAAAATGTCTTTTTAATTAGCAGGAACACGAGAGGATTGTAGTTTGTAATGGACCCCTGCAACTGGAGTTGAGAGATCTGCCACCTGTTCATCAGTCTTCTAACAAACCGGACCCAATCTCTTGGATTGTTCCTGTCCTCCCTGGTTACCTGAGCAAATGCACAGATCTCTGGTGCATCAGGCTTGGTTCATTTTTATACTCAGACCTTGGCTACCTAAAAACTGTGACACTGTTATAATACACAGGAGAGTGTGTGGGTAGGTGTCCCTCCTCCCTTCAAGCTGAGAGTTTCAGCCTGTGATCGATCCATGGGTGACAGTTACCTGTCAAAGAAAGCAAACTTAAATTTACTACAGAAGAATCACTGATAAAATACTAGGGTCTACAAATCAAAAGATTGAAAAACATTGCTTTAAACTGGGAGGGTAGCAGCTATGTGTAGAGTGGATTGAGTTACACCTGATAATCAAGGTGCTTCATGCTGTTAATTATTTCATTTCCTACATATGAAAAAGTTGTACCGGTTACAGCATTTTTATGCCCTTGTGTCTCTGTTGCCATTAGGAGAACTGTACTGCTTTAACTACACAGCTAGAGCTGGAGAGATCTGGCTTCTTTTTATGGACGAGCTCTTAAGTTAATGTTAAGTTTCTGTAGTGTAGCACATAGAAATTCTTCAAGGACTGTTACATAAAAAAGAGGCTGAAGCAGTTTTTAACCAGGTGTCAGTATTATTAGAGGCCATGCTCACAAAACTTATTTTCCTGGAAAAAGTGCCTTAGGAAGATGTAAAGTCCTCTCTTGTTTAAGAGTGTCTTCAGCTTTATAAACTATACCTAGTTCCAACTTAATTGCTGAAATGGTAAAATAATGCAATTAGCTCTTGAAACGGACTTGTAAGAAGCTCTGCAGAGACCTCTCTGATTTCTGCACAGCCCCAGCTTCAAAGCCTGTGTGTGCTAATAACCCCTTGGAGCTGCTTTCCAGCTTGTGCCACCATGCTGGCTGTACTTAAAAACTCCGGTAACAAAGCTGTGTCCTGTAATTGGCTCTTCTCAGAACAGACCATGACTATTGTGTGCTGCAGTTGCTTAAGAAAGCTGATTTTGGAATTAGATTGCAAAGTCAGTTATAAGAGGCAGGGGAGAGAAAACACTTCTGAAGAGTGCAGCTTAGAAATGTTATTCATTGGCGTTAGTATTTTTTAAGACTGTGTAAAATATGTGGTTTTTCAGCATAATGAAACTATGCACTTGGAATATTACCATTAAGTGGAAGTCCAATATAGGTTGTTTTTCTCACTGTCTCCAAGTGAAACATTTGTTCATTACACATTCCTCAAGCTGCTTTGTCTTTTTTTTTTTTTTAATATTTTCATAAAAAGTAGATTATTTGCTGCATACAATCCCTCAGCAACCTAAAAGATTACGCAGTCAGCCAGATCCTTACCATCCATTAAAAACATTAATTCACAGCGGTCAGAGGCTGTAAGAGCCTTTATGGTCTTCCTCTTTTTGCAGACCTGGATATGCTACAGAAGTGTGAAGTTTAAACCTTTTAAGGCATGTCATTTGTGATAAAATGGTACAGAACAGATGCTTAAAAAACTGCTGTGAAGACCAAGGCTTTTGTTGATCCCTGAAGAATTCGCACTGCTAAGTGCCATTAATGCTAATTGGAGAGAGGTACCTACTACCCTCACACCTCCCTGTGAAAACAGGCCTTTTAGCTGTTAGCACATCTGGATCAGATGGACTTCTAATTAATTGTCTCTGTCTTCTTTGTTATTTGGAAGGATAGCCTTGTCTGAGGAGGTGCTTAGCGTTTTCCTTACCCACTCTAGAATGTGAAAATTTAGAACTTTCTTAAGAAGTTACACTTGGGGTTTCAACATAGGCAATTTCAGGAGTCCTGAAAAAATTCCTGGAGACATACTGTGAAAAAAATTGTTACAGTAATTGTTTTCAGTAAAATTTTCATGTAATAATATAAATCGAATATTTTCCAGGAGTCTGTAATTCTTAATCCAGTATCTGAAGGAATTTTGATTACTTAAGAAAATAAAATATAAGTAATGAGATGTTTTCTTACTCTATTTATGTCAGATACAAACACTAGGAATAAGAAGTCCGTGTCAGGTGAAGGATGATTTAATACGTGGGTATCAGTTGGCTGCAAATAAATTGAGACAACACTTACACAAATTACCTTGACAGCTGAGGCAGCATGAGTTTCTGAGGCCTCACCCTAATCAGGATACTTCAGGAAACAGCCTCAGTAATTTTTGGATACAGGCTTGATCTGCTTTTAGAAAGGTAGAAGTAGGTCATGAAATGTTAACAGTCCCTGTGATTTCTTCCAATTTGCTGTGCTTCTGACATCTCTCTGCTGCAGCAGGATGGAGTTCCCATCTCCAAGGAAAACCAGCCTGGCTTACTTCATGGAGAAAGACCCAGACCCAGACCCATCCCTGGGCAAAACAGTCTGGGGTGGACAGTTAAATATTTCTGGTATTATCCGGTAGAGAGCAAAGACACACTCTTAACAATTCCTTCCAGCAGTAGGAGTCCTATGTGTAGCTCACCTGTCTGGTTTCATGACACACATACACCATGACTGTTGGATGCTCCAGCCTGTCTATTCCAAGACTCATGCTCTCATCACCTGGCTCAAAAAAGCACGCCAGAATTTTTCAGGCTATGCTTAATAATTCATCACTAGAGTTTATTCAGAAAGGGAGGTAGAAATCTGATTAAAATGTGTGGAACTGAGAGCCCCAGCATGTGTGTCTAGAGCTGAAAACACTCGTGCAGGTTTGTGATGCTTTGCTGAGGAAGATTGTGGCGGTTTCAGTTCATGAATTTCTGCCCAGGTTCATGAACTAAAATTCACTGAAGCTTGCTGGAAACAAGTAAACTGAGCAAGAGTATCAATAAGTATTTCATCCATGAATATCATTTATTGTCTGGTAAGGAACGCTTCCTGCAAAATACTGACTTGGTTTATTTCAGAAGAAATAAAAATGTAGTCTTTTTATGTTGTCATTTGTGTGCAAGAACAGTTTTCCAATTATCAGTCATGCACACTGAAGGCATTGTAAGATACATTATCAGTAGCCTGTGGGAAGGCTGATAAGCTGAAAGAATTTACCTATTTATGTATAAATACCAGCGGTACTTGGGGGTTTACAAGTTCATTCATATGGATTTGCAGTGTGATTTATACGAGTGACAAAAAACGCAGCAAAAGGAGATTTTTGTAGTGGCCATATGCCTGTCTTACAGGACATAAAGGTTGTGTGGCTAGAGAGTACATGAGAAATTTTTACATCCTTTTCCCTCTCTCCCTCAGTTTCTTGCTCCACCACGAAGAACTCTGGGGAGTCTTCAGAATAGGCTGATCAAAAAGCTCTGCCTCCCACTGTGTCTACTGTCTTTTAACATTAATCTCCATCTTTCACAGCCTTATTTTCCTTTCCCAGATGGAGTTGGCCTCTTGCTTTCTTGTTGGCAAAACGGGGGCCTCCTTTCTGTGGGTAACAGGAAAAAAAAGAAATAAAAAGATCTTCCAATTATTGTTAAGGAAGAGAGTGTGTGCAGTCTGGGACTTCGGCCCCATCATCTGGTATTGTAATAATTTTGGTTTGGATTTGCAGTGGGCTCTGAGTTACACCAATACTCTGAGTTACTAGTCACTCCAAGAATACTGCAAGACTTGCTTCATATTTCTTGGATACTTAAGAAAGTGATTTTTTTTTTGATCACGGAACTTAACTTTTGATTCCACAACTTGAAGAAGAGCAGGGGCATGCAGTGATAGTAAGGTCTGCAAGGACAGAATCAGTGTGGGCTCAAAGAATTTAATGGTGTGGCGAGCAAGAGGTATTAAGTACTGCAGAATTAATCCATTTAAATAGCTGGTTTTGAGGAAAAAAAAAAAAAACCACATCCCAATTGCCTGAGTCCATATTGTCAAGCATGATCTAAAATCAAGCAGGAGTTTTTAAATGGGGCTGAATCAGACACATGGTGTGTTTCCTTAACACTGTCACAAATGAGCTCCTGCAAAATCGGGACCTAAGTATGTATCATTGAGCTTCTTCATGTGCAGATTATTGACTAATCCAGAAAAATCTGGTCCCGAAGAAAGGTAAATCTTGGCTCTACTCTGACCCCAGGGCAGTCGTTTTATCTCCTCTGCTTTTGTCCCCTCTCTGTAAAACGGTGATAAGAGCATTTTCTTATCTCACAATGGAGTAGTGATGATAAATATTAAGGATTATGACATGGTTAAATACTCTGGTAATGGAGGCCATTAAGCACCTTAGACACTTCTATTCTTTGGCTGCTTTTCTAAAGTGAATTATTGAGCATTTTTAATTTTCCCCACGTAAACTTAAGGAAATGAGTTGATGGGGATTAATAAATAAACCCTGCAAAATGTCAGTGTTAAACTGTGTTGTGTTTTCTGAATTACGTAGCTGGATGCATGGTATTTTAAATCAGCCTACCTGCTCCTCTTTTTGCTTCCTTCGATGACTGTAAACCTGAAAATAGGGAGAAAAGGCAAAGTTGTTATCTGCTACAAACTGACTATGGCTACAAAAATCAGGGATTTGTGCATTTGTCCTTTTAGCTCCTAGCTTTAGAAATTTGAAAAGGTTAGGGGACTGAAGTTGATGAAGGCATCTGTGACCAGTAAATCAAAACAAATTTTGGGGAATTTTTATGGTACATATCGGGGTAAATTAAATACACCTTTGTGCTTAATATACTTAATAAATTGTCACCAAGTGGAAGGGAAAGAGGAGAGGAAAAAGGGAAGAGAAGGGAAGGGA
>JAHREE010000152.1:4371038-4416437 GCA_033628505.1 Tringa tobata | reverse complement strand
TCAATATGAGGCCCAGGACCGTGCCGGTCAGATGGGGTCAGGCCTTCACTGACTGTATGAGCAGCAAAAATGTTGCTCATGTCTGTGGTAACAGCTGGACTGCCCTTTCTGTACCTCACATCATCCCTCATCATCATGGGACTGTCGTAGGGTCTGTTCAGCTGGAGGTCTAATTTCTGATGTCTGCTGTTGCTGTTTCCCTGAGACGGTGGACACCACCTACAGAATCTGATATTTTCACAATTCAGATCTCTTTTTGCAGATAATATTATTTCTTTCCTCAAAATTAAAAAAAAAAAAATAAAAACAACCAAAAACCCACAGAAACTGAACTGTGACCAGGACTGGGTTTATTATTGGGGTGTTTGTGGTGTTGTAGGTCAGTATTGATGTAAATCAGACTAGAGCTGTGTTTTATATGCAGGAGCTGTGTTTTCATGCAGCACTGAAGCAGCATTTGGCACCAGGAAGGTTAGTTAATTGTGCACCCACTGGCTAGAAAGCACATTTAGGATAAGTGAAATTTTCTTTCCACATCCTCATTTTTTTGAAAAGCGTTTTTTTTTCCATATGACACCCAAAGAAGGTTGTAAGTTCAGTACCTGCTTTCTCCCTTTCCCAGTAACAGGGCAAAAAACATGTCTCTGTTGTACCAACTCCTCTTCTGTCCCCTGTGTATGATGGCTGGGGCTGGCAACCTAAACTATGTCTGGGGGTGTGTTTGGGATAGGAAGGGTGGGTGAGATTCCTTCTGAGACCCCTGGGCATATGAAATGCTGGAATTGAGCTTAAATACCTCTATATCCAGGCATACTGTAATCTCAAACATGTTTATCTGGGCATGTCAGGTGGAGAGTACTGTTAGTCTCATTGCCTTCTTCTGATCTTAATTTATAAAACCGAGTTGCCCAAGGTTCATTGGGAGATCTATAGCTGCCCAAGGACTTCAGGCCTTCTAAATCCTTAATTACAGGACTGTGTTTGTTTACAAAGAATGCCACTAACTCATCCAGGATGCTGCAAAGGCCTTTGGGGAATACACAAATAACAGCATCTTGCTTCACATTTGTTAAAAAAAAAATAAATCTTTTTGGGCAGGTCTTGAAGATATCAGGATAAACAATGAAAGCTGAAAAAAGTAAGTAGTTTTTCAGCTAAGTATTTAAGTAGTTGAATACTCTCGCAGTTCCATGTAAAGCTATTATTGCACGATCCAGATAAAATTACGTGAGAATACATTTGTTCGCACACCTTTAGAGGTAGATATTGCATAGGAAAAAATAAAGAGACTAAATCTTTTGAGGTTCCAGCCAGTTCCAGCTGTCTCCTGTGGACACCACAGGACACAGGAGAAGTGTGAGCAGGAAGGAACAGCAGAGAGCAATTGCCCCGTGCTGACCATACATAGCTTGCTTATCTGGAATTCATTGTGGGGCGCTAGATTTCAAAGTTCTGGATCTTAAAGTTAATGAATCATCAGAAGGAAGTGAAAATCTTCAGAAAACAAATGCTTGATTAACATTTTATGTTGATGTATTACATTCATGCTGAAAATCAGGGTTGGAGAAAGAGAGAATATGCATCTTTTGGGGAAATGATTATGTAAATTCCTACTTGCTTAAGTATTTAAAAAGGGGCTATGTGCTTTGTCTGTATAGATTTCACTTCGCACCATAATTCTGTAATCAGCAGAAGTTGATGTTTGAATCCAGAGAGCTAATTGGTTGAGCTAAAAACATTAAACAACCCAGGCTGTATTTTCTAGGGTGGAATTAATCCATGGGTTTTCGAATCTGGCTACAAAATTATATTGTTAATTTTGACGGTAAAAAATGAGGGAGGGTGAAGAAATCTCTTATCTTTGGCTTCACGTTGCCCTGCTTAAGTCTATCTTACAGGTTGCTCAGGGAGGCTGAGGAGTCTCCGTCCTTGGAGATACTTATTGTCTGGACATGGTACTGGGCAACTGGCTCAAGGTGTCGCTGCTTGCACAGGGGGAGTTGACCAGGTGACCTCCACAGGTCCCTTCAACCTAAACCACTCTGTGATCTGCTACCTCCATCAGTGGTTTCTCTGATTTCTTGGGTTTTTTTTTTCAATTTTAGCCCAACACCCACTTAAATGTACAATAACTTTACTGGCTGTCTTGTGTGTTAGAGCATATGTGCAAGGTTACACCAGAGGATTGCATGCATAGGTTGTGTTATCTTTGAGACGGAGCTGCCAAAATTATTTTCTTAAAGGTCTATTTTTTCAATAATCTCACAGCAACACTTTTTTGAAGCAGAAATCTTGGAGGCAAAATACTAAAAATAAGCCACTCAGGAGTTTGCTATTTCACTTTCCTTATTATTATTATTATTTTCTATGGTGTGTCAAGATAACTTGATATGTGACAACTCTTGTAATAGTGGCAGGAGTCACTATCTCTACAAAGAGAATTCTGAATCAGATCCTTCAATTGTCGTAGTTTCCGAATCAATATAGTTATTTTTGTAAAGGATGAGGATTGTGACGTAAGATTTCCTCTGCAGTCTGGCAGAGAGGGGACAAGAATGATGAATGAGTATATCCAATTAATTGCGTGAGGTGAGATGAGTGACAACCTTTGTGAGACCGTCTGAGACGTGTTGTTGAAGCCGTGTGGGAAGCTGATGCAGACACTGACGATAGCTCTTGTGCAGTAACTGTGGATAGGCATATAAAGAGTTGATAGCTGAAGTTTTTCCAACCAACCCATTTAGCCAGCAGCAAACTACTAGAAAAAGAGGCAAGAAAGTCCCCTTGCAGTTTATATGTGTCAAGACGAAGATCCAGACTCCAGCCAGAGTCCGTTTCAAAAGCAGCTGTGATTGCTGCCCATGCTGGGGAAGCCAGGCAGTGCACAGTAAACCCAACCCATCGTTTAGGGAATTGGGGTTTCTGAGTAGACTTCTAAAGCTTTACTCTTAAGCAGCAGCTCCAAGGACAGGTGAGTGTCAGGAGGCAGAATTCCCTCTGGATGAGTCTTCCCCTGGGACAGGAAGGGCTCCCCTGGCTTAGCGCAGGGTGAGCATTCCCCAGCACGGGCTTACGGCTGCAGCAGGGATGCATTTTGGCTTCAGCTTCCTTTATCCTTTGTAGGAATCCTTCCCAGCTCCCTACTGCTGTGCACAGGTTTTAGCTTGTCGCTGCGGGCTCCTGCGGGCGCTGCCCCTCTTCCTGCCGGCTTTCATTGATCGTGGCCGCGCGTTGAGGCTGGCATGCCCTTTGATAAAGGAGCTGTCAGAGCCTCCCGTCCCTCCGCGAGCCGCGGCAGGGACCCGCTCCTCTCCGAGACGTTCATTAGCCTCGTTTGCCAAAAAGGTTTATGTAACAGATGTTGCACAGCGGAGGAGCACGCAGGCTGGCACACCGTCACTGCGAGGGCTGCCGGGGTGACGACGGAGGGAGGATGCTCTGCGGGGCTCGAGTAGCTCCAAGGCATCGCCGCCTCTGTTAATTTAAAAAAAAAAAAAAAAAAAAGCAAGCAACTAACATCTCTGTGTGATCATGCTGTATTTTCAGCTTGTCATCATGGCTGGGACTGTTCTGCTCGCCTACTACTTCGAGTGCACCGATACTTTCCAGGTGCATATCCAAGGTTTCTTCTGCCAGGATGGCAATTTGATGAAACCGTATCCCGGAACAGAGGATGAGAGCTTCATTTCACCTCTCGTGCTCTACTGCGTGCTGGCTTCAACTCCGACAGCTATTGTAAGTATAAGGAATTACTTGGATTCTCCACGACCGCTCCATAAATAATAGCGAGAGTCCTGTAATGTCTTTGTCCCCTCTCCTCTCTGTTCAGCTGTAATTGATTTACACTCAGCCGGGTCTCTGTTTTGCCTTAGCCTAATATGATCTTCATCAGTTATCTCCAGAAGTAATTATTCAGAGGTAATCACAATGCAAGATTGAGGGCTAGAGCTTGTTAAGCCTTTTACAATAGCTTGTTCACTTCAGTGATTAGTTGTGAAGTGCCTGGGCTCCGGAGAGGCTCTAATGCAAAGGTGGTGTATTACTGGAAATAAGAAAACAGGATAAAGCTGAAGTAAAACCTGGGTCGGACATGCAGTATATCCAGGATTATTTGCTGCTATATTAAAAAGACTACTGAAGGGCTTTAAAAGGCTTAGATGAGTAGAAAGTTGCTCAATACAAAGAAAAATAAGAATGCTATTTCCTTTTCGTTTATAATCTCTTTAGTTTTGGCAGTCATATTCACTTAACTTTTTTTTACCTGATTTTCTTTGCTATCCAACCACTAAGCTGCAGTGTAGCTGTTCTGAGCAGATGAAAATATTCAATTAGCTGAGTAAATACAATTCCAAAGAGACTATAGCAGCAACTGATTAGCAAAACTTTGGCCCTTTTCCATTTTCTGTGCAGAAAGTTGCAAATTTCACAAAGAGCCATCTTTACTGCATTTGTAATTACACTGATAAATTCCTGTCAGACTGTGTCTTTATGTACTTTGTTTTATTTCTTTCTCTTTATTTCTTTATCTTTAGTATTTTTTTCTTATAACTTTGCTTTGCATCCTTTTCAAAAGTTGATTAAAGCTGTACGTGACATATTTACTCGTGAAAGATGGATGCTACACCACAGTCCATTTTAAGTTTTGGTCTGCAGTAATTTTCATGCATGAAACAGCGTAACACAGATTGTGGTAAGAAATGTGAAAGGGATCTGCAGAAGAGACTATAGTTTTTGGTACAGGACACTTTCTGAAAACAAGTGGGGCTTTCCGATTGAATTACATCATAAGTTTATGAAAATCCTCTACAGTAACTGTTATTTTCTGTATTGAAACTCAGTTGAATGTGAAGACTTTTGTGCTGCAGTGATATATGATTTGCAAATGGAAAAATTAATACTATATTTCTCCAACTTCCCCCCATAAATATAGTGTCATTGTTTAGGGAAATAACTTTCACAGGTGGTGTTTGTAAAGGGAGACTGAGTGTCACTACCATGCCTTGATGCCATAACAATGAAGTTAATGCGAGGTTTGTTCCTTGATTCAGCGATTTGGTGTTGGAGGGGGAGGCAAGTGGTAATGAGAATGTTCATCATTATTTGGATCTTCTATTTAAATCCTTGCTCTGGCAAAATTTGCTGCAAACCTGCCAGGCTTTGCTCTGCTGGATCAGCATTTTCTTTCTTTTCAGTGACCCAAGAAGTTTTTCCTAGGTACTCTTGTTTGTGAAAAATTGAATTGGAGTCTTCTTCAGGAGACAAGCAATGCTGGTTTTGTAGTTTCCATAGCCCACGTTAAACACAAGGAATGAAAAGGCCATAGTGAATGCCAAAGAAAGTTTTTGGGTGCTCAAGAGACCTTCAGCATAGTGCCTTGTGGAGTTGGTGTGACTCTATCCTACAGAAGTGCTAGCCTGGGTCCAGAAGTACAGTAGTCACCCTAGATCATTAGATCCAGTGCTGGGTATGAGCTAGTAAGCTCTGTTTCTTGGGTTATGCTGTACTTTTACACTGGCTACACTGCTTCAGCTAGAAAAGAAGGGTCAGGGACAGCGCAGGGCTCTTTATACCATGCTTCACTGTCATCTCTATCTATAACTTCAAGGAGACAGCAGACCAAGCTTTCCTGGGAAAACATTTTTCTTTCCCTTTTTAATGTAGTAGGTGTTGATACATTATTTAATGCATTATTTGTATTAGTGTATTGTACTATTAATAAATTATTTAATGTATTACTACTTAGCACCAGGCTAGTCTTCAACCAGAGCATACATGAGAGGGATCTTGTTCTGTCCTCCTGACTGGTGCTCAGCGCAATGTCTTTACATGAGAAATTTCACTTTACTTCTCATTCCCATCTCTTTCTGAGAGATTTTCCTCTCCTTGCTGGCTAGTTTCAGAGTTCTGCTTCAGCTGGTAGCTCTGAGGGCTGAGTTTTGGCAACAATAACTGACAGAAAGCTAGTAAATGAGACAGAAGGTGAGCTCAGAGTCTCACTAAACTCTGCCTTTGCCTTTCACTGCTGCCCAGAGCACTCAGGGTGTGAGCATCCTCAGCTGCCACCCGGTACCCAAATGGGTGCTGCCTGAATCTCGGGCTGTCACAGACTGGGAAGAGGTGTTTGATCCAGTTGCATCTCCCAGAGATTGCAGTGAAAGGAGCGAGTGCAGCCATTTCTATTTATACTGTGATAATTGTACTCTTTCTCAAAAGACCAAAAAAAAACCAAAACAACAAAACCCAATTAAAAAAAAAAAAAACACAAACAAAAGAACCCACACAGCTGTGCTTCATGGGAGGGAGCTTGTGTGCATTGGCTGTGGGTTAAGTTGTACCTTCGCTCTCTACACTTTGCTCTCAAGAATAATCACTGGCGTCCTGCAGCTGCACCGGGAAGAAATGACTTAAGTCAAAGGTAATGCCAGCCCCTCCTTACAGCTACTTGTTTCCCCTCTGCAAGACACTTGTTGCTTCACTTTCTGACAGCAAATCGGGCGGTTTGGCTGAGAGGACTTAGAGTGGCAAATCTGTTCTCTCTGTGTTGCCTGTGTATGGCCACTGTGCTGACACCCCACAGGAGGAGAGGAGTGATTATTGCCAGAAGGGGTGGAACCCAGCAGCAACAAGGGACCACTCATGGTACTTAGTTAACAGCATTTCTGGAGCTATGGAAAATAGTCTAGGAGTCAGTACAAGCTCCATCGTCTGAGGCACAAGCAGTGTTGAAGTGCCATCCTGTGTGCACAGGTCTGGAGAGGGCTCAAAGCCCACATTTCAGCATAGCTGTGAGGTGTGATAGAGCCAAAAGGGAGCATCTTTGTGAATTTAATGGAATAACTTTGTGTCTTAGGCATTTGACTATGACAGTGGCCATGGGGAAAATGAATGCATGTATTTTATTTCTTCCCCGACAACACTTCTTAGAAGTGCTGTTTTGGGTTAGTACCACCACATGTGCATTTCCCTGCAATTTTAGTGGTAAAATAAGTGAGACTGACCTGGTTTTCTGCAGTTTTATTTGTTGTTCTTGAAACATGTGATGCTGCTGACTCCATTTAACCGTTTTTTTCTGCTACACTGGGTAGTTAATCATTGTACATCAGAATTAAAACAGTCTTTTAATGCTCCTACGGATGACTTCTTAGTCTCTGATAATGAGAGTTTCTTGCCAGTGGAGATGCCTGAATCTCATGACAACAGTGTTAAGTAAATTAAAATCGTGTATGCCCGACTCCATTCTGTGAAATGCATTTTTCTCCCAAATGTTCCACTGAGAATAGGTCAAAGGCTTTCCTCTGCTTTATTAATTTTTCATTTTCTGAGTGTGGTGGTATTAGCATCTTTGCAGCAAAGTAGTAGGTTATGGTGAAGTTAGTAAAAAATTGCACCTACATAACGAAAAATCTGTTCTTCTTTGTGTAGAAACAACGGGCCATTTTATTTAAGATTTAGTGATTTATGCCCATTTTCAGACTCAAGCAGTAAATTTTGCTGTTGACACTGATAGAAAAGGGGGATTCCTGGAATCCTGTCTGGTTTGGATTGAACCTGTAGGTTCAGGTCTGCAGGTTCTGGTGCCTTAAAGAGCTTGACAAGATACATATGGTTTCATCTTCATCTCATGCCAGCTCTTTCTAATGCCTTTTTTTTTAAATTTATTTTTCTCAGACACTTTCCTCTTCTTGCCGGCTGATTTCAGTTGTACTGATGTTGCTGGCGGTTGGTTAGTGAACAAGTGCTAAATTTCTCATGTTCCTGTTGTCAGGCTGAGATGGGTAAAGGGGTGCTTTCAGCTTGTCTCATGGTAAAGTAGAAGCTGTGGTTAAGTAATCTTAATTTTTGCAGACAGGAACGTACCACTCTGGGCAGCCACAGCAAGCACTTTGGTATTGCATCTACCAGCCAGTCTCTGGGGGCCAGGGGAGGGGAGTGAGAAGGAGGATATTTATCTCTGTGGCCTTGTGAGAATAGCACAGATCTTCGTCTCTGCCTCCACTGCATTTCAAAGGATCTAAAGTGTCCAACTTTCCAAAAAAGTCTTGGGCTTCAGGTGGCCTACAGCAACATGTCTGCACATCTGGGTAGCTGACCTCAGCGTTATAGAGCTTTAGTCAGACAGTCCTTCTCTTTGGTGCTTACAGACACTTCAGGAAGGGTGAAATTAGCCAGAGAATAATTGTATTTTTTTTTTTCAGACTTGGTGTTCTTAGAATGCAAAACTTTTGCTGGAGGTAAATACAGCATCCATATTTTACTCAGGGAATGCAAAAATTAAGAGCAGCTTGAAAGTGTAAGCACTGGAGCTTGAGTTCCGTGATCACAAGTCTGGTGAATTTAAAAGTGACCTGTCCCACAGCAGCATGTTAGGCAGAGCCTGCAATAGAGCGTAATATTTCAATGCACTGTCAATTCCAAAATATTGGGGTGGGGAGGGCCAAGAAATGATAATTCTTTTCATTTTTGACAGTATAAGAACTTCATGAGAACAATGTTTAAAGCGGAACAAGCGTCTTTGCACAAACATAAAATTTTTGAGCCGTTTCCTTAATAAAACATTCTGGGATGACTCCACCACATTCATGAGCCTCCCTCAAGATTAGCTTTCCCCGTTCGGAGGCTGCTGCAGATCAGCCAATTCCCCAGCTGGTACTAAACAATCCTTCCAGAGTTCAGGGCTGCTGCCCGGGCTGCTCCGTCCATTGTCATCCATCCACCCATTCCCAGAGAAGCAGAGAGGCTTAGGAGTGGAGCCAGCTCACTGAAATGAATACTGAACAGCAGCCAGCAGCTTCAAGGGCACCGTTCTTTCTTTCCTTAAATTAGAATAGAAAGCGCCGGTGCTGTTTTCATGCAATCTTCAGTTTCTTTCCTTCCATTTCCAGTATGGAAATGGCAGCGTTGTCAACTGGCCAATGCTATTAATCTGTGCGAAGGAATACTTGTCTTCAGATCGTGTTGGAATCCATCAAAGCTAACTGGCCTGATTATGAATTACGGTGTTGATCAAATTTATCTGCTTGAACTCCTCTCTGCAATCTGCTCTTGCCTCCCAACGCCCAGAAGCATTATTCTTTTAGATGGTCTTCCTATTTTCTCTGCCACCTTGATTCCTTGGCTTTGGCTTAGTGCAGCCATGTTATTAGAGTGATTTATTTCTAGAAGGAAAGCCAAGGAATTTCTGCCTCTGTTGCATGATTCCCCTGTGGCAGCTCACTAGCAGATGCTGGGAAAACCAGCAGCTCTGTTACAGTAGTGTCTTCCCACTTTTTCCAAGGACAAATCCCAGGGCTCTGCTGGTGACAATTCTGCCAGAAAGCACAGACTCCTGTGCTACAATCCCTTACTCCTCCTCAAGGAAGGACATGGCCCTTTCCCAAGGAGGTGCACCACGCATGGCTCTCACGTGGTCCTGGCTTTCAGGGCTGGTCTGCATTTCAGCTTGGTCCCAGAGCAGGGGCATCTCCACTCAAGGGCATTTATTTGGCTACACCTTCCTTCTCTTGTCAGGAAACGGAGCTGGGGTTGCTCATGAAGGAGGAACTCCATGGCTTGTCGGGTGTCCTCTGCCACTGGTGGCTTGTCTCCCTCCTTTTGAGGAGAGGAGCCAGGTTGTGAGGTGGTGAATGACAAGCTGGGATACGTGGGAGCGGGGCAAAGATGTGCCTGTCACCCTATGTAAACGTATGTATCCTGGTGTTTGCACACCATTCTGGAAAATAATAAATACACCTGGCTCGTTTGGTGTAACGCTTTCAGGCACTTCCACTGCCAGTGTCTCCAGGACTTAGTGATGGTCCTGGTCACATTCCAGTTTCTGAGGAAAAATGCAGAGCTGTGGAAAATGTCTTCTCTTTATTAGAACTTCAGTATAGTTCTACCACAGTAAATTGTGGGGGTTTTGAGCACAATGATAAGACCCAGTTGTGGGGTTTGGGCAGGCTAGAGTCCAAATTGTGGATTTCGGCTCTTTTGACGTGGAATAAAAGAAACCGGTTTTCTTTTTCTGGAAACAGAGTTTTAACTGTTCTTCACTGATGTTTTCACTGAACAACAACAAAACAAATGGAAGCAAAGCCCAAAACCAGAATAATATCATAAGTAATTGAATGCACATCAAGGTTTTGTCCTCAGAAGATTGTGGGTGAGCTGGCTCTGCAATGTTTAGCTGAAGGCATTGCTTCGTTTCCTTTTATTGCTTTATTTCCACTTGCAAAATAACAGCACTGGTTCCTGTGAGCTAGAGAAGACCTGTCTAGATGGTGATGGCAAAGGTGGGAGAGTATCTGAGAAAGCTCTCTGCTGGTCCTTAGTCCTCGTGACCAGCGATGGTACTGATGTTATCAGGAAAACCTCTGCCCTCCCTGGCAGATGTGGGTCAGGGTCCTAGCTGCAGATGACAGCAGAAATGCTGTGTCCTGGAGAGGTTGCCAAGGCAGACTTCATTGACCAGTTGCCTCCTAAGGTGTCTTTTCTCAATAGGAGTGTTGATCAGTGTTTGCTGCTCGGGTTTGACTGTGGAGTCTCAGCTGTGCAGTGTCAGTGTTTGGCAGGTAGCAGGTAGGATGGCAGATCAATAACCCTCAGGACCTAAGGCTAACTGCGAGCGAGATCTAAGGAATTAAGGAACTAACAACACTAAGTGAAGGTCAATATGAGCCATCTTCTTAGCGGGGACTGTAGAGGAGATGGAGACAGGCTCTTCAAATCACAAGAGGCAACCCTGCAACGGACACAAGCTGCAAGCAAAGAAACTGATCAAATTCTTGGAAAAATCTTTTTACGACGGCAGTCGTCAGACGCTTGAGACAGTGTCCCCCTCAAGGCTGTAGGGTCTCTGTTCTTGAAGACATTCATGACATGAAAGCTCAAGGCTGTGGTCTGTGCTGGCCCTGCTTTGGGTAGGGGATGGGCTGGAGGCCTCGGGGACCCCGTCCCAGCTGAATCCCTGTGTGACTCTGCCCCTCTGGACCCCTCATGCAGAATTTTCTGCTTTTTCACTCATGACAGATGAAGGGAGCTATGAGCTCCCGGAGAGAGCCTGAAGAGTGTCTCTCTACAGACCCACACTCCTCAGATACACCCTGATGCCAAAGGGTGGAATTTCTTTTGGCCCAGTGCTGATCAAACACCTGCTGGAGCACTTTGCAGAGGTCACCTTTTTTGGTGAACAGGCCTGCTTTTCCCAGGAAGATTTGTGCAGAGTCATTTTGAAACCAGCTGGTGGGGATGGAGGGCCCCCTAACCCTCATCTGCTTGTACCCCCTGGGACTGAGTGCTCTGCACAGAGCTTGTCTCACAGCCAGTGCCTTCCGTGTATCTGCTCCTCCCCTTGGCTGCTGTTTGAGTGACTTGGTTAATTTAGTTCTTTCTATTTGTGGCATCAAAAATGCAGCCATGCGCATCCTTATAGATCATTCAGGAAATTTCATCCAGCTTGCTGAAACCTGCCCAGAGCTGAGGGCGATGATGCCCCAAGTTGACTTTCCTTTGCTGCCATTTTTGTGTGTAATAATGTGACTCTGGGTGCGGTTTCTATGCAGAAAGTGGTGTTAACAAGGGTTGTCTGTGTCACAGGGATGCTGTTAGAGTAAACAAGTTGAAATATTTTAAAAATCCTAGAAACCTGAATAGTGTAGACTTAATGCATAGAGAAAACAGACAGATCCTGCCTGTACTTCACATCATTCTTTCTAATATGGGATCTCCATCATCTTGCTGTGATCAGAAATGCCACCAGTCATACTTTTTCATGGAAAGCAGGAGAAGGACGTTGTTTTACAGGGAGATGTCAGACAGTCCCAGGCTGTGGGCACAACTGTGCTACATGTGTCCCTTTCGTGCACCCTGGCTCACGCTCACACCCCTCCTTCTCTATCTGTGGGGAATTGCAGCTGGAATGAAAACTGTCTGCGGCAACTTTCACACGACCCCAGTGCTTGCTGAAAGTGTGAAAAAATAAAAAAAAAAAAAAAGGAAAAAAGAGCGTTTCCCATTTGTCACCCCTGAGTTGAGTGAATGAGGGGCAGGAGGGCTGGTGAGATGCAGCCTCCACCAGCAGCGATGTGGGGCTGCATGGAGGCAGTCAGGGCCAGATCTCCTTGGAGAAGAGGGGCGAGCAGTTTGGCTGAGTTGCAGGGGAGCTGTAGGGAGTTTTCAAAGGGAGATGGGAAGGAAAGGAGGCGAGGCTGGGGTGGTGTGACTGGTGCTGAGCCAGTTTACTCATAGGATGAACCCAGCTGTGGGCACTCCCCATACACAGCAGTTTGGAGAAACATGGCTAAGGAGGAAAATTTTGGCTTTTGGTAAGCCAAAGCGTGGCAGGGGAGTGAAGCAGGGGTGCAGTCCTCAGCTTTGCTAGAGGATTTGAGTTGAGGTACAAGGTTAATGTCCTGAATGAGAGAAACTAATAAAAGGAACAAAAGTCTTAAAGCCGGACCCATCATTGGCTGTCAGCACCATCAATTACTGCTTTTCTAAACTGAATATAACTTTTCAAGGCTGCCCCCAACCCTCACCCCACCGCACAGTTCCTGCAGGAGCACTGCTCCGAGATGCCACTCTTCTGCAACCTCCTCTTGGCTGTAATACAGATTCCTTCCTAGATAGTTTACCCCAGTTTATCCTAGTTTACCCCAATCTGTTTTCAGAATGCGGTTGTGCAAAGAATCATTTCACAAGGAGCCTCTGAGCTTATCAGAAAGTGTTAATAGGGGAAAAAAAAGATGTAAAGGCAAGATCAACATTCCGTGTCCCTTTAAATACAATATTTATTTTGTTTTGCTGATTAAATTGACAATTAAATTAATAAACTGTCAGTAATCGGCACAGGAGTGCAGGGAGTATTGTGTACTCGTGCTGAGAACGTGAAAGGGGAAGATGTGATATTTCACTGTCTGAAAATGTCAGTTCACAAGTTGAAGGACTGTCATTTTCAAATCTGTCACGGACAAAAGGCTGTTGAAGAGGAAAATGGGACAGATCATTTTATCAATCTCTTTGCTCAGGAGCAGCCAGGAAATAAGTAAAGCATGAGCAGTGGAGGTTTTTGAGAGCTGAATGTTGGGGAGCAAGTATTTGCTGCCAGTAATGGGAAGGCAGGCCTAACTGAAGAAGTTTTATTAATCATAGAATCATAGGCAGGTTGAATTCAGCAGAGGAAAACTGACTGCTGAGTAGGTATTTCTAATACATTCTGGGGCTTTGGGGTGTCAACACAGTATTTTTACCTAATAGTAAAATGAAAAGGAATGTGAGCAAGAGCGTCCAAGCAACATAACCTCAGTGTAGTTGAGCTGCTCTTGCATTCAGGAAATCAAGAACTAAGTCACATCCAGTGGCACTACCTTTGCTTCCCTCTTGCCGACATCACCTCAGACTGCAGATCACCTGTGCTTTCAGTACCCAAACTCCACTGCAATTTTCTTGCCATTTCTGCCATCTAATTAAGCCAGTGTGCTGCAGCAGTTCATTAATCTTGCATTGTTTTCCCAAACGGAAATAAAATTAAAATTAGTAGTTTGCTTGCTGTTTTCTTTTTTTACCCACATCTGTGTATCTATATTTAGATTTCAGATTTAGAACTGAATTGTACCAATTCCTTGGGTGCTGATTCTGTTCTGGCAGAAGCTAAGGTACTTAACAGTGTCAGTGATTGATTTTGGGAGGCCAGCTGGACAACTTGGCTGGATACAGACCCTGCTCATGCAGAATCATCAGGTTTTAAATCATGAGAATCAGCAGAGTTAACTGACTGCAGAAAAGCCTGGAGAAAAAAAAAACCAAACCAAACAACACGTCAGTTCTTTGAGGAGCTATTCAGACTACATTCAATTTTGCACAGCTAAATTAGCTATCAGAGATTGGTACGCAGGCCACCACTGAATTTTCTTTCTAGAACTTTCTAGAGCTCACATTAAACATGCAAGGAAACAAAATCCTCAAATTCAGGCAACTAAATTCAGTGACAGAGATGACACCATAGGAGTAGTCCAGTTTTGTTGAATCATCTTATATCCCCTCACAAATGCAGCATTATTACTATACACATAAACTCTGTATTAAATCAAAGGCATAATTCAGTTAAAAAATCACATTTTGATCTGTTACACTCTAGAAAATATGTGATAACTCTGCTTAAATCAGTGGAAATCCATTAAATCAATGGAATTGAAGAGATTTATAGCCTGGTAAAAATTTGCTACTAAATCTAAGTGGAACTACTCTGTCCACATGAGAGTTGCTGGGAGTATGCCAGACAGCTAAATTTGTAGAAATAAAGATGGGAATTGAAACAGGAAAATGTTCGTCAACTTCTGATGCAAAGGAACGTTAAAAATGGATGTATTGTTAAAGAATGATGACTAATATGTTTTACACCTAAGTCTTTCTTATTTGAAAAGTTTGGGTTTTTTGAAGTCCACTAACCCATGTCTTCACAGAGCAGAGTTTCCTCAGGGTGTGAATTGTCTCTCAATGTGTACGTACAGCCCCGGGCAGACAGACAGCCGAAGCATTAATTCAAACTTCTGGATATTATCGTAATTCAAATAATAAACGGTTTGAAACAGAGTGTCACTTTTAAACTGCTTTAGCACAGATGGTCTTTTTCTTAATTCCCAGCCCCATAGTTAGTGAGCTGAGCTTATTGAACTGCTTGCCAATTTTGTTAAGAGCAGATGGAGTGAAACGGGATAAGGGCAATATTTCAGTGTGGCTCCCATGCATCGGCTCCCACCCCCAGATGCCATTATCGACATACATTTTACAACTCCACATCTCTTGCCATCAGCGGTTAGAATTATAAAGAGGTTGAGCATACTTGGCTTGAATGGCAATAATCAATAAGGATGTTCATCTGGCTTAATAAGGATAAATTGGTGCCCTTGAAACAGCATACCGTTCCAACAGTCAAAGAGAACTAAGACTAGTTCCTTGAAATTTTTGCTAATTTTGGATGTCTGTGCATGTATGTGCACACACACACACACTTTTGTTGTTCATTTCTCTGACCATTTCCTAGCACTGTGAATTCCTTCTCTGTCTTATAATAATGTATTAATTTCATTCTTTTGAGTGGTCCTCTTTTAAAAGCTCATTTCTTCCAATCCGGACTGGCTTTTTTTTTTTTCCTAAAGACTTTCAAGACAAACTTTCTCTTTCTAAAAAGCTCCCAGTTTCCCCTTCCGAAGCCTGATGACAAAACGTGCAAGGTGAGATTTTCAGAAGTGAGTGGACCTTTGCTGCTGCTAAAGCCTATGATCAAATTCTGTCCAGCTTTAGCTAAGGCAGGTGGACCTCTGTGCAACAGGCTTAAATTAATTCTGGGTGCTTGGGAAATACTGATCTTACTCCTGTGGGAAGCTGTTGCCCACAGAAAGCATGAAAGTTCTGATCGCAAAAAAAAATATGTAATACATAAGCACCACTAACATCAAGATCAATGGATCCCTGGAGACTTTGATTTTGATGTTTTAATAAATAAAACAGTGCATTTAATAACTAAAACAGGCCAGAAGTCATCCTCAGGCCCTCAGACTAGCTGGCGTATGCAATCTGTGGTCAAATGGTTGAACTCCTCCTGTGTAAATACCAGGGGCTGGGTGCAGCTTTCCCTGTGGGAAGAATCTCTCACCCTGGCACTTTTTACTTCATTGCTACAAATATGATGTGTTTGTCCAGAATTTTTGCTGAGCTCCCTAAAAGTCTTGTGACTTCAGATCAGTTTCCATTGCAGGGATGTCCTTCATCTAAATTTCTTTTCAGCATTGGCAGGAGTTCTGTAACTTACCTGGCTGACTTAGAAGAATGTAAGTTACAGAAGGTGTGGAGGCTGCAGGAAGCACCCGATACTGCTGAGCATCGCTGAGAAAGTGTTGGGGTGGAAGTCTGCAGAATTCTGTCCACTTCCCTGGATGTCTATGAAGCCTATACTGTCAATAAATTTTAAATGCTAATAGGAGGACATGACCAACTTCATGCCAGTCTCAGTAAAAATGGGAGCTTCTGGCTCCAAGGTATGAGGGAGGTCATCCTCCTCCTCTGCTCTGCCCTGGTGAGGCCCCATCTGGAGCACTGTGTCCAGTTCTGGGCTCCCAAGTTCAGGAAAGACAAGGAACTGCTGGAGAGAGTGTAGTGAAGGGCTAGGAAGGTGGTCAAGGGAATGGAGCATCTCTCTTATGAAGAAAGGCTGAGAGATCAGGGTCTGTTTAGCCTGGAGAAGACTGAGAGGGGATTTTACAATGCTTATAAAATATCTAAAGGGCAGGTGTCAAGAGAATGGGGCCAGAGTCTTTTCAGTGGTGCCCAGCGACAGGACAAGGGACAACACGGACAAACTGGAACGCAGGAAATTCCATCTCGACATGAGGAGGAACGTCTTTACTCTGAGGGTGGCAGAGCACTGGAACAGGCTGCCCAGAGAGGTGGTGGAGTCTCCTTCTCTGGAGACATTCAAAACCCACCTGGACACGTTCCTGTGCAACCTGCTCTGGGTGGACCTGCTTTGGCAGGGGGGTTGGACTAGATGATCTCCGAAGGTCCCTTCCAACCTCATAGCATTCTGTGATTCTGTGATCCGCAGTATTCATAAAGCTCTGTTTGCCCACTATATCCCAGGAGTTAGTATAAGAAGGCCAAAAATCTGCTGTGGCTTGCCGCTGAGTGCAAGAATGACAGATCCTTTTCTTGGCTGGGAGCTGGGTCTGTGTCAGTTCATCTCAACTGAGTAAGTGTAACCTTGCCATGGAAGTGCAACGTCCCAAAGAGATTGTGTAGTCCCAAAGACTGTTGTCTAGTAGTTTCTGTGGGGTGGTATCAGACATCCATGTTTTAATGTTTGCTCATGTTATTTTTAACCTTCTGTTTCTTTCCCTTTCCTGGCAGATTTTTATTGGTGAGATATCCATGTATTTCATTAAGTCAACCCGAGAAACACTAATTGTTCAAGAGAAAACTATTTTGACTGGAGAGTGCTGTTACCTGAACCCACTGCTTCGAAGAATAATACGTTTTATAGGTAAGCATCCTGAATACTGCAAGTTTAGTCCCTGTTTGCACCAAAACAGAATGAAACATCCTAATAATCTACACCACAAAATTAATTAAGCTGTGAAATCTTTGCAGGCGTCTTCCACCTTAGAGGGATAGTCCCCCTCGGGATTTGCAAGGTAACGTTCAAAATGTGCCATATCATGCTGTCTGGAGCTGGTTTATATCTTATTCTGCTGAGCTTAATGCTTCTTCTGGACCCTTAGAAGAAAGGTTATGCCAATCAAATCCTTATATGAATAAATCCATCATCGCTATTCTGTGTAAGCTACCCATTTTACTTACAAATTGGTCTTCACCAGCACATCTCTTTGGCTTTTTTCTTTTCAGCTCTAATTTTAACATCCATAGCTCTGCCACATAATGTTCAGCTGAGCACAGTGTAAAAAAGCCCAGAGCCCACTTCAAAATACCGTTCTTATTTTTATTGTATTTGTTTTTTTGTTAGAGCTTTCATTGAGTTTAATTGCTGAGAAATGAATTAAGAAGTTCTGTCACTAAACCATTTGGAGGTTGCTTTATATGGTGCTTGCAAGCCGCTATGCCTTTTCCATACTGTTGATTAGTGGAAAAAATGCCTATGAGACCTTACTGAGGGGAGGGGACCATCCCAGGGTTCTTTTGGAGCAGGAAGAGGAACAGCTTTGCGCCTTTCTGTGGCACTGTCAGAGAAACTGGTTGTCCTCTGATGGCTCCCCAGTTCACAGCCATTTATGGCTACCCAAACTGCACCCCTTGGTCTTTAGAAATGAGGAGGGATGTTGCTCACTTGCTACTTCCTTGGAGCAGCAGGGTAAGAAGAAGTAAGTTCAGCAGCTCTGAACTGCACATGCAAGGGGCTCCAGTTTTGCTCCTCCTTACTCGATCATGAGAAGTCCAGAGTTCATGCGTGGGATGGAATGGGATGGCTTGTCCGCTGCTGGTGGGGGCCAGTGGTAAATATGTCATCCCACTGACCAAGAGGGTCTTTGTCCACAGAGGACCTCCCTCCCTGTATACTCTTAGAGATAAAGCATCCCTACACATTGCGTCTTAGAGGGTGCTGGGTCTGAATTCAGGGTCTGAGTTAAAGGAAGCAAAGGAAGAGAAAGCTGAAAATATCTGGATCGCTTCGTCCCTGTCACTGCTGAATTTTTGAGCTTCATCTGGAAGAAAAATGCCTGCTGTGACCATGGCAAGGATTGTATTGCTTCCATGGAGCACAGCCCTGGCAGCAGGCAGGGATACTTGCTCAGAGCATGGAGCTGAAAGTCTTCTCCTGTGCTAAGACTTCGCCAGCAGTAAATATATGCTGCAAAGGAGAAATAACCATGGTTTTCTTTCTCCCTCTCCTCCTTCTGTGCCTCCTGCTTTATGCATGGAAGTAAGGAAATTAAATATTTTTCTACCTTCTCCCACACTGGGGGTGGAGACAGACCACCTGCCGTTCACTACTCAGGCCTGGCCTATGTGCTGCTGCTGAAAACAAAAGACATGAGAATGTAGGTAGAAGTAAAATACCCTTGAGCTTCAGATAACCTCTAGGATATATTGATGGATGGTAAACTGCCATTAAGAGAGAAGCAGGGTACTGGAGTCCACTGGACCACCCAGGGCTGTTTGACTGTTCCAGCACATTCAGCATTTTGCAGAGTCCCAATCAAATTCTCTTGCCTGCGGGGTCAGCACTAAAAGAGCTTAAACCATGGAGGTTAAGCACTTGCTCTGTATGTTTTCTTATACAGTTAGCTTTATTCTTAAACATTCATGCTATTGTTTCTCTGTTAGGGGAAGAGAAGGAGATAGTGATGATTTAGTTGGCTCTCAGAGATCAGTAGGGTATAAACCCTGCTAGAGAAAACAATCTTGGCTTTGCAGCTCTATTTTTCTTCCTGAGAAAATGGGAGTTAACATTGTTAGAAATGGCTTAAAGTGTTGGTCTCATCTTAAACTTTGTTGATTGTTTGCTTGTTTTCTTCTGAAACCTTCTCCCCGCCTCTGCAGAAAAAATGAGAGAAGCAGACTTTGTTGAAAAGTGGCTGAAATAATTTATGAAAGGAACTAAAAATAATTGCACGTTTTTCATTGAAATTCCCCATGCATTTTGCAAACATGACTTGGACTGGACAGCTGTAGCCCATGCTGTATGATCAGGGGAGTTAGCTCCATACAGCTGATTACTCCAAAAAAGAGGATGCTTGGCTCTGGAGAGACTGCCAGGTTGCTCATACATGGATTTCCTTACCTGTGTCTTCTGTTGGCAAACTCGAGGGCCAGAAGTTACAGAGCTGATTAAGTAGGTTGTCTTCCAAGATAGCCTAGCAAGCAGCCTGGCTTGTTGCAAAGAAGTTTGCTGCCAAATTAGTCTTGGTTGAAATTCATTGGAATATCCACATTTGATGATTTCTTTTGGCCCAGATGTGTGAGCAAGAGTCTTAAGTGAGTACATGCAAAAAGTAGTAACTGAGCTCCATGGAATATTGCCTTGTAAGTCATTACAGATGGTATTGCTCAAAAGGATTAGAAGAATCCTTCACTGTATCTGGGTGCCCATGCCTCAGGAAAAATGAACACTGCTTCCTGACCGTGCAAGGCACATCATAGAGATCTTCTGAGAATTGCTATTTCCATATTTTTGAAAAGCAGAGAGGCTCCCTGACTCTGTAACTAGAGTTGCTGGGAAGAGATGGGACTTCAAGAGGTTTTAGCTGAAATGTGCTTTCCACAAAACAGGGAGAAAGTTATGATACTTCATTGAACGTTCACTTAGATTTTGTAATGAAAGAGAAGCAAAAAGGGAGACTCCAGACTATCTTTTTGTGATGTGAAAGATAAGCATCCTTTTCATACTGTATCCCCAGGATCTTCTGGATTTGGTTGCTAGATGAGCCTTTTCCACTCTTGCTTTTTCTTCATGTGTAAAGAGTGCAGCACTTTTTTGCACCTTGATAGTGGTGCAAAAAAATTAAGCGAAACCAAAAACCTGCAACTCCTTTGAGATGTTGGCAAAGCCCCATATTTCCTTTCCTTGATTTTTCTCATCTTGCCTATTATGCTTTCTGCTTATTCTTTTTTTGCTTGTTTTCCTCATGCCCTCTTCAGCTGTCTCTTTCTTCGCTCCTTAGTTTACCGGAGACCTTGAATGTTGACCTTTCTCTTAAATCCCTCTCTGGTTCTTTGCCCACAGGAAGCAGAACCAAAATTTCATCTTTCTTCCTGGCCCAGGCACGAATTCTGCACCTGGGTAGATGTTTGCTTGTGTGGTGAACGGCTGCCTCTCAAACTTGTTGTCAAGTCCTTCATTGCAACCTAGATCAGTGAAACCTGCTATGTTCCCTGTATTTAGAAAATCAATTCCTTTATCAGTGGAAAAAAGCTGGCTCAGCTTGGAAACATCAGACTTTGATAGATGTTGCAATTTGTTCCATCTTCCTTTTTATCTTTCGTAGCTGCTTTCACGGACATTTACTTTGAATATTTTCAGGTCAAACAAGCGGCGTGCAGTTGCTTTTGGAGCAGTTTTTTCTGTTTAAGATATCGGTGCTGCTCTGCTATTCTTTAGTCACATCATCTCTCCCCCATCCTCTCCCCACCCCTCCCAGCAGTTTTATTATGAATTTATGCTGCCAAAATCGGCTGTGAGAAACTTTGAGAAACCAGAGGGGAAGAGAGGGTTGTTTGCTGGGCTTCTGCCTCTTCTCCCGGTCTCCCAACTTGAGTGCACACAATGTTTTGTATTTTTATGATTCACCCTTTCTTGTGGTAATTTCCCGTTCAGTAATTTGTTAAAATCTTGCCATCTTGCATTTGCTTCCATGTTCTACTTCATCATTTGTATTGGAAATAGAGGTTATAAATTGTTTTACCATTCTTTCATGAATGGTTTCAGTCAAGGATTTAGCGTGTTAATATACACTGCTATCATACCCCCAGGATCATGGACTCAGACCTCCCTGACTCTGCTTGGCAGGAGGACTGGAGTGTGTATTGTGTTTCATTTCATTATATAAGGTTTCGAGTCCGTGTGATTAAGTTGTATACCTGCAAAGCCCTGATAACACGCAAGTAGCCTCTCTCCAGTTCAGATATTTATAAATGCAACGTGCTTCGTGAATCTGTTACCGGTGGCTTTTACTTTGGGGCTGCATAATTTGCAGTTAACAAATGGCGCAAATCAGCTTCTGCTGACAGCTTAATTTAAAGCATGGTGACACCTCACAGTGGGCAGCTAAATAATGAAATTAGGGCTTTATTTCAGCAAATTAAGGCTTTAGTTCAGCAAATAAAGGTTTACAAGATTTATACAGGCATTGAGTTCATTGTAATAGGATAGATATACCCCAGAGCTCTGGTGTCAATCCCCTAGGCAGCTGCAGGACGGAGTTTTCCTGACCTTATCCTCCTGCCTGCTTTAGATCTGAAGTTCACCGTGAAACGGCAAATGTTCTGTTATCAGCTGGCTGCCTTTCAGCAGGGCTCAAGCTGTATCTGGGTGTGCTGCCTCAGACCTAAACTGCTGCAGCAGCTTTAACTGCTGTGTATCTTCCTTTTTATCACTGAGGAACCTCCGCAGTGAGAAGCAGGTCACTGTGCTGGGGACAAATCAAACCCTGCTGGTCCCTTTTACGCCGGGCTCTGAGCCGGCTATAGTCTAGATGCAAAAATGATAGTTGTGAAGCAGCGAGGGAGAAATAAATCCTGCGTGTCTGTGGGGAGGAGTCTTGAGGCTCCAGAGTATTTTTGGACAGGGAACTGAATTTCTTCTTGCATGCTCAGACCACACATCTTCCTTCTTATGTCCTGAGGGGACAGTATTCAGGCAGGACACTCACAGGTGAAGCACCAGAGGCAGTAGATGCCTGGAGCAGTGGCCTTTGTGTGGTCTTCACTGAGAGATCAAAGCCAATCCAGGTTATGAGTGCTGGGAAGACTCCTGCTGTTGAGCCTGTTCCAGATCCCATGGCAACAGACAATAAATTTCCCTGCAACCCCCCCTATCTCTTCAGTTGTAAAATGGATTAATGATACAGATCTCCTTCAACAACACCCTTTAAGATATAATGATGAAGAGTGGTTTAGCAGAGTCTGAGTCACAGGGCTATAAATGCATGGTTTTATTGGATGCACAGGACTATCAGAGCAAAACCTTCAGAGCTGGGCTGAGAATCAGCGTTTCCATAGAGCCATGAGTCCTTCCGGGAACTCCCTCCACTGAAACTCTAACATTCTTTAGAAAACACAGGGGTGGGAAAAGGGTTGGGGGAGTGTGAGTGTGCATGTGTAATACAAACGTTTTCGGAGCAGATTAGGTTGAATGTGACAAATTCAGATAATTGACTGGGCACTAGGGGAGAGAGCAGTGCCTAAATAAATGCAATTGGGAGAAGACATGACGATATGTTACTAAAGAGCACAGCTTCTGATGTCTCACGAGCCGTTCAATGCATTGTTTCTTTTGTCACTTTACTTAAGGGTTTCATGGTTTTTCTCTAATAAAGCCTTCTACCTCCTCATTCTCATTTCCACCCACTGTATTCTCGCTTCTCTCCTCCCGATGTCTTTTCAGCTGTGCTTCTACAACTCCCAGGGTTTTTTTGTTTAATTTTTTGGTGGTGGAGGTTTTTTGTTGTTGTTGTTTTGTTTCAAATCAGTGGCATTTTAAATGTCTGTGATAGAGTTTCCATGGAGTCAACAAGCAGCTGCAGTCACTGACATTAGAGAGATTCAGGGTGGAAGAAGAGAGAGCATGAGCATGAGTTGTGGGGAGAAGACAGGGCTGTCGTGAGGTTTTGGTGAGCAAGGAGAGCTGGATTCTTCTTCAGGGCAGATGTCTCTTTTAGCAGAAGCAATAGAGTGAGCTGGAGGTGGCAACACTGATGAACAGCCACACAGGGAGCTCAGTAGGAGAAAGACAGTTAGAATAGCATGTGAGTGAGAGCCCGGAAATTATGGGTTTGTGCTTGGAGGACTTTTCGGCAGCAATTTAGGGGGAGATGTAAGTGGAGAAATTAAGGCTGAAGCATTTAAAATTGAAGCTTCTGAAGATGTAGATTCTTCTGCCAAGACAAGTATTAGTTCAGGTAAGATGGAAGTGGAAAGATCTGAGGTTCATGTTCTCTGTCCTCAGCATTTTTGAACAGGGCTTTCCTTGCTTGTTCTAGGACTCTGGGGCAGCTAAAAAAAGGATCAGGGAGTAAAGCCTAAATCAGTCTTTCTCCCAGTTACATTCTGCTTAGTGGTTTGCCTTCTAGCTTCTTCTTTCTGGCTGCTCCTGACACGCACAGTGACAGGTGAGAGCCAGGACGGTGACAAAAAGTCAGGAAGCCTTTCCAGAAATAGCTTCTGCTCCTTTGTTATGGCCTCCTTGTGCAGGCAGACTTTGTGACACCTGCAGATGAAGGGAAGGAGAGGCATTATGTAAATGAAATTAACCTCTGTCCATCCTTTCTGCTAGTAACCAGCTGTAGAGGCTGTAGGTCTTCTTCCCACGTGTCTTGCACCGTTTACATCTTCTCCCAGCATATGCCAAGTTCTAGACTAAAGTTCACTGCCAGTGAAAGGTTTTCTGGGTTTCTAAAATTTTCTAGGACAGAGTGAGCACAGTGAGATAAAGCTCTTGCTCCTTAGCGGGATGAGATCGACTCCTGTTACATCTGAGTGTCAAAGCCAGGATGAGGTACATGCTCTCCCATTCTCTCTCGGGGGCGTTATATCACAGACTTCAGCTGTGTGACCCTGAAGAGATGGGGCTGGTTGCCCTTCCCACGAAGCCTTTCAGCAGCAATTTGTCTGTCCCTAAAAACCCGGCAATCACGTCACTGCATTCTCGTGTTCTGGTCAGTTAGCTTAGCTGCTGTAGGTCATTGAACAAATCCATTGAACAGATAGATTCCTGAGGTACAAAAACCATCAGGGGACTCTCCACCACTGCCCAGGCTCACTGGTGTTACAGCCTTTAAATCAATTACAGCCAGCCCTATCTCAGAGTCTCCCGAGAGGAAACGCTGTGTGATTGGCAAGGGTTAAATTCCTGCTAGCCCGATTCGCTGCTGCACATAGCAGTTTGGCAGAACTGCAAGAGGGAAATTACAGTGATCAATATGCATCGCAGTCAGAGCATGATAAAGGTTTCAACCATGGCGTGTTCTGATGTTCCGCAGGGTCCTGCAGTGCTCAGGAGCTGAGGCTGGGACAGCACTTTCAGGGCTACCAAGTGCTCAAAAAATACAGGTGTTGAAAATTCTCTTTTTTGTTTTTTTTTGTTTGTTTTTTTTTTGTACCTATGCACTGCCTAGAGATTCAAATAACTTTGTGAAGCCCATGAGCTTTTTCTGAAACACCTCATTTCTTGGTTTGTAGTTACTTATGCGATAAAGACCGTGGGCCAGACTGCAGTGTTTGCCTGGTTCTTAGATTTCCTCTAAGTATTGTAAAGGGCTGGGTAATAATCCTCACTGCATTCCCTGCAATTTGCACAGCACATCAAAAAGATGCTATTTAAGTCAAGCTGTGCCAAAAAAAAAAATTAAGAATTCAGCCAAAGATCAGTATCTAGAACAAGATTCATTCCTAGCGTAACCTGCTGTTTGGCCAGGCTGGAAAGATTGCTACTGACTTTTTCATTTGAACTTGTTTGTGTGCTGGCTAATGGAGGAGGAGTTGTGCTGGCTGTGGAAAACCATAAACTTAAAATATTAACAGAGGGATAAAGGAAATAAAGGAGCAGTGTCTATACTGTCTCCATTTCCCTTTTAAACACACACACTTTGCAAGATAAACGGAGGAAAGACTGTCATGTCAGTAAAAAGGCAGGGGCCAGTCCTACAGTCTAGAACCAGAGGAAGGCTTCCTCCCTCTTCGACCACTACTGGCTTTTTAAATCCGCGATCACGCATCTTTTCATTAATAATGAATTATAATAGACTCATACAGTGAATAATAATAACCTCAGTCCCCAAAATCGTCTTTGCTGTGGTACCGCTCCTTCCGAGCCGCAGGGAAGTGTGGTGAGGACAAACGTCTCCCCTCTCCTCCAGGCTCTTCCCATCAGTACCCCAGTGAGGAGTCTGTGTCACAGCACAGCTGTGTGTCCATCACACCACACCGCCTTGGTCAGCGGGTGGCACTGGCAAGCCCCGCTTGACACTCGTAAAATGAATCCATTTCTTAGTTACGGGTTTTATTTTGCGTTACTGTCTGTACAAGTGTCCTGTGTTTAGAAGGACCTCACTCTGCCAGCTGTAGCCCTTCTGCTTTCTGTTACCTGCGTGGTGGGTGACAATATCTGCAGAACGACCTGTGATTCTTGCAAAGTTGATGTAAAACATTTTCTGATGCATTATATTGCTGACTCCCTGATATTTTTTATTTCTAAGGCTATGGCAATCTTTTTTCTTTTGTCTTTTTTTTTTAACTCTTTAGGAATAAGCAGCAAATTTGTTATAACCGTGGTCCTGCCAGCTCTTAAGATTTTATCACTGGTCTCCTAAGATGTTTTCCCTGGAGCTCCAGCTCTAGGTCATGTTTAAATACATAGCAATCTCAGCTAATTGAGAATGTAAATGACCTTTGCTTACAGAGCTACAGGAGGGAGAAAGCAAAAATATGGCCCTCAACATTCCCACACCAAAAGTAAATGTTTATTTGTTCTAATTTTTTTGTGATTTCTTTAGCCCACCTTAGGGAAGGGGGAAATGGGAGCTGACTTAGAATTTCACAATGTTTGGGTCTGGCATTTCTGCAAACCTGCTGTGCTGTCCCTTTGATTTGTAGGCAGAACATGCAAGTATAAGATTCTCCTATATTTTAGCAGCTGTATATATATATAGCTGCTCTATATATAGCAGCTGTATCAGGTATTGGTAACGGTCATGACGAGTCAGTGGAGGATGTGGGAACTGCTGTACTGAGCAAGGGATGCTTGCACAATTCTGGAAATATTCCTGGGTTCAAGTGAATGCTTCCTGCGAAGCATCTCACTCCCAGTGACAACAACTGAGCTGCAACTGTGTGGGAATGTCTTCCAGAGCAAAGCATCAGGATGTTTCCTGAAAGACCTGCCAAATATTGCTAGATCAGGATCTTAATTTTCTAATGTCAGGACGATGAACAGTGAAAATCTGAAAGGTACTTGACGCTAGATGGTCATGTTAAGATAAGTGCAGTATTGCATCTCATCACTATACTTCTCTTTCAGATTCAGAGCTGTTATACTGCCATCTTTTTGGCTCAGAGGTGGTAAAAATACATAAATATTTTTTAATATCTCACATGCCATGACACTTGGCTGCAGTCTGTGAGCCTTTGTCACAGTGGAAACTTCATAGGCATAGTACAGGTGCAGAGTTGTCAGTGAAATCTATTCTGTTCAGTGCCAGAATCACAAAAGTACTTAGGCACACGTGAAAACAGTTTTCAGCTGGTGTCCGAGTCCTTCTGGAATTGCTGAGTTAAGCACCTGTCAGAGTTAAGGATGAGGTTTTCTTTGTCAAGCCTTTGATGCCGGGCTCAGCTGGAGTCAGCAGGGGCTTTTTCGTGGTAGTAACTACAGGGTTTGCTCCCTTCCTTCTCATGATGCCTCGCCTTTTCAGGTACCAAGGTAATTATTATTTTTTTTTAAGTCTGTTAGAATAATTATTATTTTTAACCTTCCCTCACAGGAGTGTTTGCGTTTGGACTTTTTGCCACTGACATATTTGTAAACGCTGGCCAGGTTGTGACGGGGAACTTGGCTCCCTACTTCTTGACTGTGTGTAAACCCAACTACACTGGAAACGACTGCCGGGCCCACCACCAGTTCATCAACAACGGCAACATCTGCACTGGGGACGTGGAGGTGATTGAAAAGGCGAGGAGATCCTTCCCATCCAAACATGCTGCTTTGAGCATCTACTCAGCTTTATATGCCACGGTGAGTGCCAGTGATGATTACTAACCGGTATGAGGTTTCTGTGTGCATCAAGGTGGGGCCGTTTTTCTTACAATGGGTGTTTGAAAAAAGAGAAGGTTGTTTTAGGGAGGGCTTTTCTCTTGATCTGTAAGGGAAAATCCCCTTCTCTCTCTGTTTTACCAATCCTACTATAAGGAAATAAAATGTTTCTTGCTTTCAAGGCACCATACAATGTGGAGACACAAGGTCCTAATCTTGTCTTTGCTGCTAATTTTCTCAGAGGCGTTTTAGTAAACATTCATCCTCTTCTCCCTGCCCCTGTTGCATAAGCATTAAAATGAAGTTGATGGTCTAACAGCTCCTGGATCACTACTGTTTCTTTTGTTCACGTGACATGGGTTGTTGAAGAACATTTAAAATGTAAATTGTGCCATTTCAGTGGGAGGCTGAACTAGGATGGATTTTCCTCCCCCTGTGTAAGACCTGAATTCCCTGTGCAAAGAAGGTTGTAATAAAAGTCAGTGACAGAATTTGCCTGTTATCACAGAGAAATGGACCCTAGTTGACATCTTGACAAGGTGACACTGCTATCCTGTCAGGAAGGAAATTGTTTGTCTTTAAACATCTAGTGAAACAGATTGGCTGCTCCTTTGTGTTCTTTGGCTAAAGTTTCTGTGATGTTTGAAAGCTGATCCTAGAAGCTTACTCATGAATTAGAAAACCTCCATGGTTTTGCCGTTTGGATTCAAGGACTTAAGCTGGTTCTGATCTCAAAATGGCCTAACTAGGTCTTTTTTCCCCCAGTAGCTTTGCTCAAATGAGTGGCAGAGTCTGTCTGTAGGTCATCAGGATTTCAGAAGAGCCTTAAACTTATTAATGACAGGGTATTTACTGAATATTTTACCAGGATCTTGGTAGTAGATGAATAAACCACCACATTATTACTATAAAATGAAGAAGCTACCCACTACTGTTTAAATACCCATCTGTTTACACTGAATGGCGCTTGAATGACGGTGGAGGTATAAATTGGTAACTCCTTTGATCAGCATTTGTTGAGGAGTGTTTGGAAAACCTGTAACATTTTGCACGCAATATTTCCAAACAGTAAGCAACTATGTGTGAAATGCAGTTCTCGATAAACTCAGCATTGCTGTAGTAGCTGTTTTCTTTATGATGAACTCTTAGGTGGAAGCTCCAGGATCAGGCTTGCTCCTGGTTCTGCCCTAAGCTGGTTACATCCTTCCATGGACTTCCCCCGCCTAACCTCCCCTATTTCCTAGGAAGGCAGGTCTTCTACAAAGAGGCTGATTTCTACAACTGAAGGGGTATAATGCTTTTCCTTCCTGAGCTTAAGTCCCCAGTAGCTCAGTGTTTCTGAACCCTAGTCTTTCAAGAGTACCTGTGGTGGGCCTGCTCTTCTCCCCACATAGATGGAGTGAGGACACGGGGTTGTTTCTGAGCTGCAAGGTCATAAAATTCTCCCCTTAAGGCATTTCAGCCTACAGTCCAATTTTAGCCCAGTTCTCTGCCTGAAGACACCCTCTAGCACTAGAGGTGTTGTCACTTGTCTTTTCTCTGCCTGTCAGCTGAGATTAGCATGAACGTTACACAAGAAATGCAGTGTTCAGATCTAGCTTTGCTTAATAATTGTGCACCATTTTTTGAGGACTGTCTTGCTGATTGTAATATGTGGGATAATGCGGGCTGCTGAGCATAAAACACAGGGTATTTGGTTAGTAATAGCTGGTTTTTGCGTAAAGATTTGAGCCAGGGAGCAAGGAAAATAAGACAGGTTGAACTTGAGGAGGCAGGAGAATAGAATAAGCACAGACATTGTCTTTTATCATATAACTGTCTATTGAGATCTGGGAACCTGATCCCATCACTGAACCTCGAGTATCCTCTGCATATGACTCTGTACTGATTTGTTCATTAGTCTGTTAGTGACAGTACTCCCACTGTGATCGGCCTGGCTTTGTGTTTTGGTGGGGTTTTTTTATAGTCTGGATTTTATATTTCATCAACTAGGCTTTTTCTTGTCACCTGCCAAAGAAGCTGAGGAGAATCCAAAGCATCGCTTTTGCGGTCTCTGCAGGCAGAGGTGAATCTTGTATGCCTAAAGCAGAGCAAAGAGAAAACAGCTGGCAGCCCTGGCTTCCATGCTTACACAGAAATTAGAATGGCATCTAATGAGGTTTTATTAGTCTCCCAGAAGTATGGCAGGAAGAGATGGCAGTCACTGTACATAGTACACGCTGCTGTTCAGTTAGAAACACATGCTTCTAAGTGTCTTTCCCAAGGGAAAAGTCATTAACGTTTCTGGCAAAAGCCAAAAACCAGATGATAAAATCGCATGTTGCATATGGGTATCCCAGTTACATCATCTTTAAACAACTGTTACTTCTGAGAAAGGTCATGGAAGAGTAAATGACAAGGGTCGCGTTCAACCAGAACATAGAAAATTAAAGGATTTCATCAGTACAACTGGAGGACCTGTTATTGCAGAGAGAAGGTAGATGTCCTTGGTGATCCTCCTGTTTGCCTCTGGAGTGAAAGCAAGGAGAAGTGTTTTAGGGTCACAACAGGATCTCTATAGTTGAAAGATACAACTAATCACTTACGTTGACCATTTTGGTAGTGTTTTTATGATCCTTCAGCTAAGTTCTCGCTTAGCAGCATCCACAAGTAATTCTTTCTGTCACCTCCATCTGTCTTTACGCCTGAGTGGGTTGCTTCTTGACTAGATTAGAATGATAAAATATACCTGGACATGAAACTTTCAATGTTTGGGAAATTCTGAATAGCAGAGAACGCTACAGGAAATCCTTTCTACAGCCCAGGCCACTATGACCCCACCAACAATTTCTTCCATTTCTACCTACTAGACTAATCAATGAAAATGGAGGCCTTGGCACTTTGAGCAGCTGCACTGAGCATTGAGGAGACTGGATCATGTTCTCCAATACACATCATTGTCAAAGGCTCTGCTTCTCTCTTACTGTAGAAATTTCTACAGTGAAGGAAAAGATTGTCTCTAAAGCTTGTACAACACAGAATTTTCCAGTATTGGTATGAAATTGTGAACTTCCCGAGGAAAATAAACTATCACAAATCCCCACTTTCTGCTGAAAGGACAAGACAGACTTCTTCCACGCTGCCTTTATCATCATGGGTATAACATACATTCTAAATATATATAAGCATATATTTGCATATATAGATATACACATGTTTGTATGTCTATTTTAAGTTTGCAAACAAAATGCCTCCTTAACTCTCTATGCTTTTGTTTGTCTAAAAAAGATGGGAGAGAAATTACACACAGGCTGAATGCTACTATCACACATTGCACATTGCTAAATATGCTGCTTGAGTGTACTGATAAGAGCACAGCAAAGAAACGGAATAAATAATTTATATAGTTAAATCATATGTAGTTTATTTTTTAATATGATTTATTCTGTTTTTTCACATATTGTAATACTCACTTCCTTCTGCCCTCTCCCACCCATCAAATAACTGGTTTTGACATTTAGAATTTTTTAAATAAATTTACCATATAAATAGCATTGTGGAAAATTTTCCAAAACACCTGCTGCGGGTAGGAAATCAAATGTAAGTGGCTTTTACTGAGATTTTGGGCTCTTAAACACGGCTTTGAAAACATGCTATAAGTGAAAGCGTAAACAGATTGTGAGAAAATAAAAAATATCTTGGCTTTAGGGACCAGGACAGTAAAGATCAAACCGCTGTGATCAGAAAGTCTGAATAGAGAAGCTCTCACAGATATTTCTGAGCTCAGTGTGTGATTTATGGACGAACTAGAGCATACCTGCTGGGAAAACAGTTTGTCTTGTTTTAAACCCTCCTCGCGAGGGTTTAACGGATTTCCCTTGGCAATCTGTTCACATGGTTAATTACCCTTGTTGCTAAAAATGTTCTCTTTACTGCAAGTTTACATTTGCCTGCTGAGATGTGTGAAACACCAAATACGCTAGGTACTTCCCATCTGTAATATGGAGAACTCTCCCATGTGTGTAACACAAAGATCCAGCTTCATCTCGTACCTGTAAGGAAGACAATTGTGCGTGGGTTGTTCTCTGCAGCCAGGGTTTGCAGCTGTCGGAGCAGAACTGCGTTATTAGTTTGGAGGTGATGCTTTGCCTTGGGATGCTGTAAACCACAGCAGTGCTTTGGTGGGGAACAGGAGAGCAACCTGGCTCCCTATTGCTCGCTTGAATTGGCCTCTGCTAGAAGAAGTGCATGGGGTGAAAGGATGGCGGTAGTTATTCACACAGTAGCACTTCAATGGTGTTTTTTCCTGTTGTTGGCAAAGAAGGACCTTAACGTGAGTTCTCATTATAGTCAGGTGCAGCTCCACTGGCCAGCAAAGGCTGGGGCAAGGTTGCCGCCTAGTGCTCAGTTGCCTGCTGTCACTTCAAGGCACGTGCTGCAAGTCGGGTATGGGGTTGGAAAAACAAAGCAAACAGGAACCCTCTCCAGTCGCTTACTGCCATTCCAAGTGCTCTTACACCCCACAGTATTTCATTCCATAAACTGAATTAATCTTTAAATGATGCGTTCAGCAGCACATTTTAGGGCAGAAGACTTCGCTTCCCCGGGCAGAGATGTGGCAAACTACAGAATCACAGAATCTTCTAGGTTGGAAGGGACGTTAAAGATCATCTTGTCCAACCGTCAGTTCAGCTGTTAGAAGTCCAGTACTGCAGTTTCTTGGTAGGTGAAGGTATAATTTTGCCTGGGCACGGGCCCAAAGGCAGTCAGGTCTGCCTTCCCCTTTTTGTTACGTATGGTATTGGGTTTAGGGCTAGCTTTTTTAACACGAGCCAGTGAGGGAAAGCCAGCTGTAGGAACATTTGATAGCCCCCTAAGGGAGAAGGGAAAAGAAATATGGAGAGAGAGAAAGTTATAGTAAGAATATACACAATAGAGCAGAATAATTGATGACCATGAGCTGACAACATGATGACCATGAGCCGATAATGTTATGACCATGACCCAACAATGTGCCCTTGTGGCCAAGAAGGCCAATGGCATCCTAGGCTGCATCACGAAGAGTGTGGCCAGCAGGTCGAGAGGTTATTCTGCCCCTCTACTCTGTCCTGGGGAGGCCCCATCTGGAGCACTGTGTCCAGTTCTGGGATTCCCAGTTCAAGAAGGACAGGGAGCTGCTGGAGAGGGTACAGCAGAGGGCTACAAAGGTGACTAGGGGCCAGGACCATCTCCCTTATGAGGAGAGGTTGAGGGACTTGGGTCTTTTTAGTCTAGAGAAGAGAAGACTGAGGGGGAATCTGATCAATGCTTATAAATACTTATAGGGTGGGTGTCAAGAGGATGGGGCCAGTCTTTTTTCAGTGGTGCCCAGTGACAGGACAAGAGGAAATGGGCACAAACTTGAATATAAGAAGATCCACCTAAACATGAGGAGGAACTTCTTTACTTTGAGGGTGGCAGAGCCCTGGAACAGGCTGCTCAGGGAGGTGGTGGAGTCTCCTTCTCTGGAGACATTCAAAACCCACCTGGACAAGTTCCTGTGCAACCTCTTCTGGGTGGACCTGCTTTGGCAGGGGGGTTGGACTGGATGATATCCAGAGGTCCCGTTCAACCCCATGTGATTCTGTGATTCTGCAATAAAGGAATATATGAAAGGCAATGAACAGGGTGACCTTGAGAATGAATATAATTTCTGTTTCTTGATCCTGAAATTATGCCTCAGGCCTTTGTGACCTCTGTATACCTGGCTCATTAAGGATAGGCATTAAAATAGAGCAAAATAATTGCCCATGGTTGCCAAATAGATCACAGAGTGCATTGCTAGCTGTGCTGGTAGTTGCAATGAAAAGCACCAAGCCAAACCTCCACAGACTTCCTTCAGCACAGGCACAGGAACAACCTGAGGCAGCTTCAGCCCAGCTGAGCCACTGTAGTCTTGGCCAGAGACCATCAGTGTGACCAGCATGGTGTCCTTAGCTGCTGCAGCAGCAACAGCAGAGGAGTACGAGCCTTGGGTCTCCACCATCCTGCAGAGTCCTGCCTGCATTTCAGTGCCACCCATGGCAGAACGCTCAGCAGAGCCCTTCCCCAGCAACGAGATCATCCCAGAGAAAGATGGCGTTTGTGACCTGCAGACAGCACAGTCAGAGATCCCAGTTATGGTGTCATTGAAGATGTGGTTTAAACAATACGGATCTTCTATAGAGTCTTTTGTCCAGAGTACTAACAGAACCATATTGCCATTTCTGACAATGGAAAAAGAGACAGAATGGAAATATTTTCAACTTTGGTGATTTTACTTATTTTTACAATAAGAGAACATTTTTTTTTCCTTACAAATAAAATGACATCTACTGATATTAAACATTGAAAGAGGCACCTCCATGGTTTGTAATCTTTCTGTTCCCCAGCAGAACAGATGTTTGTACTTTCACTGGATCAGATCTAAACTGTGTGAATCAGGTTCATTTACCAGCTGATTGGTAATAAGAACCAAATGAATTTTTCGAATGTATCTTCCTGATTCTGTTTTGTGTATGGGAGTCAAAGGGAGACATTTCTGGCAAATGGATTTGACGTATTTGCTTTGCTTATCAAAGCTTTGGAAATCATGCAGGCATCCATGCTTCCTTGCTGAAAAGGATTTTATTTAATTGTTTTGCCATCAGGCTTGCTTTGCTTATCTTTGTCATTTTGTGGCTCTGGAATTAATGACTGGCTGCTAATTGTGACCCACACGGTTTTACTCTCTCTGTCAAAATGCATTTCAAATAAAATACAAACTGTCAACAACACAGGTTCATTAAAAAAATATTCAGAACACAGTGAAACCTCATGTTCTGTAATTACATTTTCAGAATCAACTTTGTTTTGAAAGAAATCTCTCACACATTCTGTGTTTCATTTCATCTTGCAGAGAAAATGTCTGGAATGGCTTCTCTTAATGTTATTTGTTTCCTAAACTTAATACCACTCAGGAAACTGGAGCAGCTGGTTCACCTGGATGCTAGGCACTCTACCACGTGCACGTTACAATTTCTGCAGGAGTATAAACATACATTCTTGACTCTCTTTGCAAACGTTTAGTGATGTACATTCAGAATGAATGTTTGCTAGGGTATGAACAACTTCTTGCACAAGTTAGAAAGTCAGTAAAACTGAGCCTGTGCGTACCAGCTGAGAAAAAGTCCAGTACCTAAGTGCAGTTGATTGGATGTTTGACATCCTGAAATATCCTTTAACGGTATCTGGTTTGTTCTCTTAAAAGTATTATCTGAATTACCTTAAATGTCTTCCTCCGTTTCCCAGTGCCTTTTTTAAGGAAAAAAAGTTCTGTCAGATCCTTGCTGATTTAAGATTTCTCTGGGTGGAAAAAGATGCATTTCTGGCAGAGCCCCTTTTCATTTTTGGCTTGCCCTTTGTTTCAGATGTACATCACAAGCACAATTAAAACAAAGAGTAGCAGGCTAGCCAAGCCTGTGCTGTGTCTGGGTACCCTGTGTGCTGCCTTCCTCACCGGGCTCAACCGAGTGTCTGAGTATCGGAACCACTGTTCGGACGTGATCGCAGGCTTCATCCTGGGGAGTGCTGTAGCTTTGTTTCTGGTAAGCCTGTCAGTCTTTCTACATTCCTTTTAAAAATACCTCAGTTAAAAAAATAAAAAATGAAAGATTACTCTTATCTTATATATATATACACTGATATCTATTATCAGTGTTAGGACCATTCCTGTTTAACGTCTGTATTGATGATCTCGACAAGGACATAGGGTGTATCATCAGCAAGTTCACAGGTGACACCAGGTTAAGCAGGAGTGTTGATTCCCAGGAGGAGAGGGAAGCTCTACAGAGAGACTTAGATTGGATCATTGGGCCAACATCAATGGTATGAGTTTCAACAAGGGCAAGTGGCAGGTTCTGCACTTGGGCCACGATAACCCCATGCAGCACTACAGGCTTGGGGAAGTGTGGCTGGAAAGCTGCCTGGAAGAAGGAGACCTGGGGGTTCTAATGGACAAGCGGCTGAATATGAGCCGGCAGTGTGCCCAGGTGGCCAAGAAAGCCAACGGCATCCTGGCTTCTATTAGAAATAGCGTGACCAGCAGAAGCGGGGAGGTGATTGTGCCCCTGTACTCAGCACTGGTGAGGCCACACCTCGAGTATTGTGTCCAGTTTTGGGCACCTCAATACAAGAGAGATCTCGAGGTGCTGGAGCGAGTGCAGAGGAGGGCAACGAAACTGGTGAAGGGCCTGGAAAACAAATCACATGCAGAGCGGCTGAAGGAGCTGGGACTGTTTAGTATGAGGAAGAGAAGGCTGAGGGGAGACCTCCTCACTCTCTACAACTACTTGAAAGGACACTGTAGAGAGGTTGGTGCTGGTCTCTTCTCACAGGTAATTAATGACAGAACGAGAGGGAATGGCTTCCAAGCTCCAATAGGGTAGGTTTTGACTGAACATTAGGAAAGAATTCTTCACAGAAAGAGTGGTCGGGCATTGGAGTAGGCTGCCCAGGGAGGTGGTTGAGTCACCATCCCTGGATGTGTTTAAGAGACGATTAGATGTGGTGCTGAGGGATAAGGTGTAGGGGATGACTTTGTAGAGCAGAGTAGATGGTTGGACTCGATGATCCCAAGGGTCTCTTCCAACCTAGATGATTCTGTGATTCTATCTTGTGGCCTACTGCTGCTGAGCAATCCAGTTGCTGAGAACTAATTCTAGCCCTATCTAATTAAAGGTATCATCGAAGAAAATCTGAATATGAAATCCGGTTGTTACTAATTAATAAGGCTAATATGATGACATTTGTGCATTGTCTGTATTTCAGGATTATTTTAATTACTGTACATGTTCTTACTTGACCTGTCCTGGAAAATGCTTAAAAGGTGGTTTAGATTTCAATTAATGGCAAAAGGGAGGCATGCTTGAGACTTCTCTGACGCCCCTGTGTAGCAGAGCCCCACTGTCTGCCTGGTATCTGGCAAAAATGGGGGATGCAGGGTGTTGTCTGGAGCTCTAAGTAGTGGTCCTGATTCCCCGTTTTGCTTCAGACCATAAAAGAAGTGCAGTAAAAAGGAAGGTCAGGACAAACTCCCTGGGAGACAAAATTACCTCCCTTTGCAGCATTTGGAGTTGAGCTAAAATTGCTCACCATCTCACAGGATAACCACAGGTATTAAAATGCATTGGAGTATCCCACAGAATCTAGGAAGAGCATCTCTCTGGACTTCAAATGTTCCTTGCTTCCCTGTTGGCTCTGTGGTCTAAGTGTTTTGTTTGGCGAGGGATCTTTTGCTGAGGATTCGCCCACACAGCAGTCAAGGTGACTTGTTATTACCAAGCAACGTGCCTGGTTCCATTTAATCAAAATATGCTACAAAACTATCCACTGCATAGCAACAGACACTTTATCCCTGTAATCAGGAGGGATTAGGTTTCAGAGATCCCTTAAATCTAGATTGTCCTGTCACTGATTTTTTTCTATTCTGTACTTTAAAAAAAAACAAAACACCAAAAAACATAAAAAAGCCCAAGCCTTCACGTATCATTTATTCCTATGTTCCCTCTAAATAAAAAGAAGTCTGCAACCTCTGACCTGAATCTCCTTGGCTTTCATGTAAGTAGTTTGTCTGATTCACACTGGGAAAAGCAGTTTAAGTCTAGCCCGTGCAACATAAGAGGCAGATACCCCATACAGCTGGTGAGGATGATCTATGTGCTCCCAGTACCAGTTTCTAGCAGCGACAGCCTGCTCCCGGCCACATTTTGACCCTGCAAACCTTCTGCCACTCTGCAAGCTCACAAGCCCAGTTCCAGAGTGGTGGAAGGGGTCACCCCAGAGCTCGGAGGGGAGGTTTGCTGTGAGATTACTGCTCCTTGCTGAGGTCTATGGAGCAGTGGAGAGGAACAACCAGCAAGGAGCTGGCTGCAGGAATCTATCTCACAGCAGATGTGTCAGCTCCTGTACATCTTTTTTCCCACTGTGTTCCTAAGCCCCAACCTGCCATGCGTGTTTTCTCTTATTAGCATCACCACGTGGGTGCAGTTTAGTCTGGTCATGCCCAAGGGAGGAAGGGCTTGTAGGATAAACTCCACAGCTGTTGTGCTGGAAGTATGCAGGAATGGTGCTAAATGGGCTTGATGTCATCCAGATGTGAGACAGGTTCAGCCATCCCGTGAGCTGTTTTCACTGTTTGGAAATGACAGTCAAGAGACTGAAGGGAATATTTGGCCAATAAAATGCATCATCAGGGTAGTCCGTGGTTCTGTGATGATAAAGCAGACGTGAGGGTCTCTGCTGGATAAAACATGAAAAGGCAGAAAATGGTTCCTCACTTCAGATTACAGGCCAGATGAATCCATTTACTGAGGTAGTCCATGATGCTCAACTTGGGCCACCATAGGCCAAGGCTGAGATAGATGATGCCTTGAACCAAAACCTAGGTAAAGTTATCTGCAAACACTGGCACTTATGAGACACCTGATGGTAATTCCTGTGAGCTTTTCCTGGGGACAGAACATGCTGAACTTACTTTTTCTTTTCTTTTTTTTTTTTTTTTTCCTGGCATTACACAGGGGATATGTGTTGTCCATAACTTTAAAGGCACTCATGGAGCTCCTTCTAAACCGAAGCCTGAAGACCCAAGAGGAATGCCCCTAATGGCTTTTCCAAGAGTGGAAAGTCCTCTGGAGACACTGAGTGCACAGGTACTGTAAATCCTCTCACCCAGACCATCACCAAGCACATTTTCTCTTATGGCAGAGTTAAAACTAGTTCTATACCTCACAGGACGCTGGTTTTATTCCTAAAATTAAGCCCATTGAACAGAGTGAGTCTGCGTCAAGAGAGTGTATGTTTCACGGCATTTATCCTTTAAACTACCAAATTCTGTAGGTCTCCTGCTGCTGTGCACATCCAAAGCTAAAGCAGTAGAATGTCACATGCCTTTGCCTATCATTTGTGATAACAAACTTTTGCTTAAAAGAATAGAAAACTGAAATAAAAGATAATTCTGTCTAATTACACTTTGGAGTGCTTTTGGGTTGTCTTAAGGATTTGCTCTTAGCATTCATAATCCTGAGGAGAAACTAAGCTGTCCAGAAAAATATTATAGAGATTAGTTTTTTATCCTTATTACTGTTCAGTGTCTTCTATAAGAAGAAGAAGAAATCATACACAGTTTTCTATCTCTAAGTCATCAGAAGGGAAGTGAATAGCATTCTTTAAAGTTTGAAAAAAAAAATAAAAAAAAAATAAGGTGTTCGTGGCCCAGAAGCAGGGCTTGAGTTCAGCATTTCCCACCACAGGTAAATGGTGGTCACATTTGCAGTGATCTGTTAATTTTAAAGCCCTACATTAGCCGGGCAACAGATTTTATTAGTGAAGGTTTTTCTCATTCATTTCACACAGTAGGATGCCTAAATGCCCAAATGTTTACAAATGTTCACATTTTTGCCTTTTCCTCTTTGCAGAATCACTCTGCCTCTATGACTGAAGTAACCTGAGATGGAAGATTGGCAACAGAAGCTATTTTTTATTACCCTCCAGTACAATACTCCAAGACACACAGTTACTACATGTCTAACTGTGATGACCAGTATTATGTTATGTCTAGTTAGAGGCTAATGTTTTGTACTTTTTTTGTATGAGGAAGTGATGTAGCTTGCCCTGATTTTTTGTCAGCTTTAATATTATTATGCCAGAATTTAAAAGCAAAAGAGAAAAAGAACAAAAAAAAAAAACCCTTTTCTTGTTTAAAGTGTGCACTGAGGAACTACATCTATGGAATTGTTGATGTTGTTATGTGATATTTGTACACAATTTTTTTTTTCATTTTTGAATTTATATATCTTGAAAACAAAATCACTTTTACCTTTTCTTACCATAAGAAGTGCTTCTACCAGTAGGTCAGATTCTGATCTGGGTAAGTTCAGCATAGATCTGAAGTAATTACATATATTTAATTCAGATTAAAATAATGGTGATGAGGTATCTAACCCGAATGATACTACCAACAAGTAATAAACGTCCATCCTTGATTCAATGAGCTACTTAAGTGTTCCTTAGCATTACGGACTTGGATTAGCCATCCAGTTTCCAGACTGCTTGGTAGACTTGAAGTATGTCCTTAAGCATCTTACTGAATCAAGGCCTGATTGTTCTGCTGTGGGTGATTGTGCTAGTTATTGAAGAATAACTAAAGCAACGTACCCAGTCTGCAATATAGATAGACTGGACATGGAAATTTATAGTAGTAGCTGATAGCATGTGAGCTGACTATATCATCTCCCTAGATCTCCAGTCCTTCCCCCAGGCCCAGCTAAAGCTCCCGGTGAAACCTGGCTTCAGGAATTGACTATGGGGATATACAGCCACCACTGTGGAGCTGAGGCTGCGCTTTAAGTGTTCCATAACTTCATCATAGATTTGTGGGGTAACTCGTGACACTGGTGCAAAGGAAAAGTGACACTGCTTCTTCAGAGGAGTGGCATTACTTGGCATTCAGATTGGCAGAACCAAGAAGCCAGTTTTGCCCCGACAGTGTAGTTTTTGCTGAGGGGCCTTGGCAAGTCAAAAAACAAACAAACAAACAAACAAAAAATAAAAAAAAAAACACTGACACAGTCTATAGTAGCAGTCTGCATTTTTGTAAATTCTACCATACAGAATTTATATCAAAACTGCTATTTTGCAATTTAACAACTTTGTTTAAGGACTAAAAAGACAATTAATTGTGGGTGGAGGGTGGGGGGAAGAAAAAAAAATAGCCCATTTACAATGGCTAGAACTGGGGCAAAGGCTTCATTACATGACTTTTCACTGTTTCTAGGATTTTCCTGCATCTCATTCTTCTAGCATGGTGATAACTGCTGTGTGTCTCCTTTAAAGAATGGAGCCTCTGTCTGTACTTTTACTGGAATGTTTACCTCACATTTCCATGTTGGTTCTTCTTGGCTTTTTTTGTATATTTTTTCCAAAACAGATGCAAAAAAAAAAAATTATCAAAAAAACCCCCAAAACATGTAGTTTGGTCTCTGTCGTTTGCCCGTGAGACGAAGAAAGTTTGGGATGTCTGCTTGTGTCTGGTCTTGCAGTGTTTCTTCCCGGTTGGTATTTTGTTCTGGCTCTGCTGATGTCTGCTTCATTGTTAAGAATATAAGGGTCGGACTCGGGCCATACCGGCTTTCTGTGACCACAAGGAACCACCAATAAGTGTTCTGGGTCCCTCACTACAACTTTGATCCAAATTTCACAGGGAGAATTTCTGCTGAATAAGTTCAGCTGTGGAACTGGTCCTTGTTCTGCTGCGTTAGGAGAGTAGTGACACGTTAGGAAAACCTATCAGCAATGAATACTCCAACCAACATGCCCAGTCAGCAGCACGTAAGTCCGCTCATACTGCAAAGGGTTAGCAGGGGGATGAACTCTAAGATTAAAACTTTATGTTCTGCAGCTTAGTTTTTGCAGCTCTGGTCCCTGGGGTTGTCTTCCACCTGAGCGTGCTGTTACCACCACATGAATCTTGCATTCTAGGTCAATGGCGTGCACAAAATTGGTGGTGGTGTTGTTCCCCCTCTGCTTATCCTCTAGCATGATGGCGCGGGCAGTCTTTCTGAAAGTGGAAGGTGTGGGTTTGAGTTTCTTCCTCATCCTCCAGGCTAAAGAAGAATTTGAATCTTGGTTTTCCACTACCTGAAAGACGACTTTGTCCTTCCAGTTATGTTCCCTGAAACAAAAGCTCTCGAAATCAGAAGCAGTTTAGAGAGGAGATACTACTTTATTCAACGCTGGGTGCTGGGTGGAAACCCACAAATCTAGCACGCCTTACCGTGGACATTCACCCATTATTTAGACAAAAAATATTCTCATTATTCTGCCTACCTAATACATAACTCCACCGAAGCGTACATATTCATTAGGATGACGAAAGAGCCCTTTTGCACATGTGTATTAGATTTTGCAGCATCAGCGTGAGATCCTTGGTGGTAGTTTGGGTAGGGATACCCTTCCTCACATTATCCTTTTAAGGTATTGAGTCATCTCAGGACAGTAAAACTTCACTGTAAGTTTGCCAACTTCTTGAGGATGATAAGGATGTCAGCTCTGTCTTAATTGGTATAGGAGTACAAACTGACATATGAGAGAACCTTGGGGTGATTAACTGTTTCTTGATATGCCATCCTTATCACTGTTGCCAACTATTTTCTCTCACAGTAAGAAGCTCAGTAATTAACTCATTTTAGTTAGCATATGTTTATAAACAGAGCAGAGGCCTGTCTTTGGTAGCAGTTAGAGTGCAGCACGGTGAGAGGCACCTCCCTGCTCTTTGAAATAAGCAAGTGAGCCCTGCCATCTCCTCTGACGTGGTTCATAAGAATGCCTACACGCAGGAGCGGTCTGCAGGTAGATGCACATCCATGGCGGGTGTGTGTGTGTGTGTGCGTGCCTGTTTGCAAGTGCTTAAATTCTGGATGACTGGTTGGATGAAGCTAAAGCTGTCACACCCCTTCACTGCATGTCCTCCTGGCTAGCTCTATGTGTTTGCTACCACAGTGAACAGCCTGCCCAGGGAGGTGGTGGAGTCACCATCCCTGGAGGTATTTAAGGAACGTGTAGACATGGCTGTTCAGGGCGTGCTCTAGTGCCCGAGTGTTGGTTTGTGGGTGGGTGTGATGTGCTGGGGTGTTGTGTGTGGTGGTGTTTTTGGCGTGGGGTTTGGTTGGTGGGTGGTTTTTTTGTTTGTTTGTTTGTTTTTGGTTTTTTTGTGGGGTTTGGTTTTTGGTTTTTGGGGTTTTTTTATGTGGTTGGACTTGATGATCTCAGAGATCCCTTTCAACCATGGAGATTCTGTGATTCTGTGATTTTAGATTTACAGTACCGTCAGCCATTTCCAGTTGACCGATAACAGGGGGTCTAAACCAAAGAGCACATCGGCTTTTCCCAGGTGCCTGTCCCTTCAGGAGCAATGCGTGTCCACCTCCTGGAATGTGTGACACAGTGAAAAATTGGTCTTTAGGCAGCTTTTGGATTTATTTATTTTTTTTTTAGTTCCTGTTTGGAGGCACATCATTCTCTATGATGTGCTGTGTACAGGGAGTTTGGGCAGCGAACAGTGGCTTCTGTAGTCCGGTGTTGTGACCAACTGTGTAAAATAAGCACGTTGCAGCTGGATCATCCCTTGGAACGGGTGTACAGCCCTTGGGACTTGTGACTCCTGGGATCAGAAAAAAAACCACCTGCCCTTGTCTTAATTAGTATCCGTATAGAGGGACAATTGGCACACCTCATCAAAACCAGAGGTCAGCAGTCAAAATGGAATGTTTGTCCTCATCCAGACTGGAACAGACAGACTTCCATCCGTCACATCCACCCCACCCCCAGCATCCAGTCTCTCCACTAAGAAAGACCCTCCTGAGCTGGTTTCTTTACACTTTCTTTCGATCTTATCTTCTCTGCTGGTTCTGCCTAAAACAAATGAAGATCAGGCCTCCTGCAAATACATGGGCAGAGCATTCATTCATTTATTTACTTATGTGATTCAATAGAAATTAGGTACTTTTCAAAGCCCAAGGATCTGGGCTTTCAAAAGCACTTAAGCACCTGGAAGTCTTAGCCCTCCCATGGCACAAGTGTTGTGTAAGACTTTGATCTCATTTCAGACTTTTGCTTTTTCAGCTTGTTACAAGCAGTTAAAAGTTGTGCATCTCAGACACCCATGTCTGATCTCCCTCTTCCCTTGTCCATTCGTCCCTGCAGCTCCTCGCACAGGTCTGCTGCTGGCAGCACTAGCGTTGGGCCTCACAGGGACTGAAGTATCTGAGAACAAGGAAGACGAGCAAAAAGTGCAACTACCACTGACAGTGGTTTTTTTAGATAATGAGTACTAACAGGAAACAAGGAAGCGCAAGCGTCTATCGCTTCGGTGGGAAGAAGACAATTTCATTAAAAAAAATACTTCCAATGCATTGCACCCAAGCAGCCTCTGAAGCAAAGGTAACACAGGTTTAGCTATTTATCACGCTGTTTTTCCATAAGCTACAGGGAAGGGATTTGTGAGCAGCCAGCCTTCCCCAGCCACCAGTGAAACATCCCCAGTTCCCTCACGTTCGCCCCACAATGGAACACGTAGTAGTATGTTTTTCCTGTTCTGTCGTTCCCCAGGGCTCAAAAAGAGGAAAGAACAGGCTTCTTGAATTTCTTCAGACCTATGAGAAGCAAGCAGCGCTTGAGAAGTTTACTGAATAAAGACACTGAGCACTGCAAGACACAAAAGCAGCAGTTCCTAAGCATGCTTTGGGTGTTCATACTCTGAAAGAAACCAGGGGAGCTAGGAGTGGTAGGACCAGGATATTTCTGGATGATTACCCAAAATATCACACGAACAGAATCTAACCTCACTGCAAACAACCTGTTTCATAGAAAGCATTCACAAAGTACCAGGCATTTCTCAGGTTGTTGCATTTATTTTCTTGTCCTCCTGACTTGCCCCTGCTTGCCTCCTGATTAGAAGCCAAACCTACATCACCAGTTACACTGGAAGAAAAACTAACATATAGCTATTACATGTTTTTCCATAGCTGCAGGAAACTAACATATAGCTAACATATATGAAAAACTAACTAATAGCTGTTCAAAGGAGCAACAGAACTTATAAAAACTGTGTCCTTCAACTGACGTGGAAGAATTCTACGTGCTGCCTTGATGGCAGCTGTGTTTATGGTGATATTGGAGAGTTGACCATTAGTGAGTTAAGAGATTTCAGAATGCCACTTGGCGCTGTCTTCACATAGGAATTTTGAATAGAACAAGTGGTTTTATTTAAGAGAGTACCTATGATGGCTTTTAGAAACATTATTGTTGACATTATCCTCTCCCTCCTTCCCCAAGAGTTTGGTGGCCTGGCTAGTCTTGGTGGCCAAGCTTATCAGGGCATCTGACACAGTCAAACTGCACTGGCAAAAGCCCATTACAGAGTCCAGCACCAAAGACAAGAAGTTTACAAGGTGCAGGAAAGAAACTGGGGAGTTGATCCTCTCTGTTTATCCCCACTGCACCCTGTAACTGCTGGGCAGCAGAGTATAGGACAGAAAGCATACATTAGTACCGTTACTGACCACACAGTGTCACTCTTTCACAAGGAGAACTGCTCTTTTTTCCATCTACAGCAACAGAAACAATGAAACCTGAAGACAATTAAATGAACTTTTATTAATGATACTTATATATTCGGTCAATACAACGATGAAAGGGCTCTGCTTCTGCTCTGCAGTCCTGCCTTAGGAGCACAAGCAAAGCAATGCTTCGTGGCACGATTCACTGCTGCCAAGTAATCTTCAGGTTTGGGGGTAGCTCTGCAGCGCACAGTTCATCGAACTTGGACATGTCCTTCACAGGAGTGCTATAGAAATTCAAGACATCCTCAGCGCTGCGCATCAGGTGCAGCTGTGAATTGGGGACAGCATGACCAAGTTCTGCTGCCAGCTGAGCCAGGAGGCGATACTTTAACTTGTTTTCTTGTAGGGGTGTCTGCTGCCAATTATCAGGAAGTGAGGGTCCAAAAATCTCCTTGACGTGAGACTCAAGGCAGCTCTGTATATCCTCTGGAGGAAGATAGATTCTGCTGCGTGGTGGGGGACAGATCAGGCTGGGTTCACTTTTCTCTTGAGGAATTACTTTTTCTGCTTCTACTTCTTTTTCCTCCTTCCTGTTGACACAAGACAGAAGTACTTTCAGTCTCTGGGCTACTTAAGACTGAGTCAGAGCCTGTATCTATTCACAGTCTTTAAATATCAAAGTCAACCTAGCTTCTAGAGAGTTTATCCATCCAGTGGACACTGAGGTTCATTACACACGCAATAACAAAAGCTCATAGACTACACCTTTGGTTTTCCCCAAGCTGCTCACCACAGAGGCTGTCTCTACATAGTTGTCACCTAGCTAGCTTATTTTATTGGTCAAAGCATAAACGGAATTTTAACCAGCTTAATGACTTGTTTTCCCAGCTACAGCTCCATTTTCTAAGCTGCTGTGAAAAAAGATGGATAACGGAAAATAATCACTACTATAGAAAAAATATTAAGTGCTCACAGTTTTTTAAAAAAAAACCAAAACCACCACAAACAAGCGATCACTAGCTTTAAGTAACAAACTGAAGCCTAGCACAAGTTATGTGACTTGCTTATATGCCACAATCCGATAAACACCACAAGTACGGTTTCACCTACAAATGTTATAGAGAAACGACCATTTTTCATTCCCATTGTAGCACCTAGCAAGCTCCCTTGCCAAGGGAGGTAACCGCACTAGAAAAGAAGCCAAACCCTGCACCACCACACCCGCCTGCTACCAGGGACGCGGCGAGGGCATTCGCTGCACGCCCCGAGGCCTGCACCTCCACCGAGGCACCCTCCCACCAAAACACAGGGGCGGTCGCCATGGAGGGCCCCCCACCCCCCCCCCCCCCCCCC
>JAHREE010000152.1:4340051-4370690 GCA_033628505.1 Tringa tobata | reverse complement strand
GCCCACTTGCTCTGGTCACAAACACCTCTGTCAGAAGACAAAAATAAGGAGCCAGGCACAGCCATCAGCTGCATCAGGCAGAGTGTGTGTGACGTGTCCAGCAAAGGAGCAGGAATTATTTAGCCAAGCTACAGCATTAGTTCTATAAAGTCTGAGAGGGTTTCTTTTGCTGTTTTGGGGGAACATTGTTTCCACTCTCAATTTTGAGAGAAGCAATCCACTTAGATCAGTAGGTTATTAGGGTGCTTCTCATCAGGAGCAGAGCTTTATTTGTACTCAGGTGCTTGGAGACCTACAGGACCACAACCGAACCAGAAGAGAGATGTTTTTTCTGGCTCCAGTATCAGCTTCTAGAGTGTTTTTTGGCAAGTTGCTTGCTGTTCCTTCATGGTTGAGATCAGGATAGACTAAATGCATGCATTAATTATGCAACAGCTGGATCCATGTGAAGGAGTTTGGCTATTTATTGCCTCTGTGAAAGAGTGGTTACTAATGGAAAGAACACGAGGAGGTTACAGGGCAGTGATTTTCCTTTTTGTCCCTCTCCTTCTTGGCAGGAACAGCGGGTGCCTGTGGATTGGAGGAGCAGCCTTGCAGAGCAGGGTGGCTTCGGCTGCGCTGTCTTGGTCCCAGGTGGCCCCAGAGGGAGATGGGGGAAGGCCTTCTGGGATGCTTGTTCTTTGCTGGTTGGTGGGCTGCTCCAAGGTGTCACTGGTTGATTGGTGTAGTGTGTTGCTGGGCAAATATTCTTGTATAACCTTAGGTCTGCTATTTCTGCCATTTCTGCCTGTCTAATTATGCTTTAGCTAGCAAATCTTACATCTGAACAGGTACATAGCAACATACCAAAGGTCAAACCCTGTGCTTTCAACATCAGCCTAATTATTCAAGCTATGCCAACAGGATGGGCCAAGGTGCCTCCCTCCATGTTTTATGTTAATTATTGTAGAAAATGCCACTGTAAAAGTGCTTTGGAAAAACAGTCCTTGCACAGCACTAACTCAGTATGTGCAACCCTAACTCAGTGTCTAACATCCTCATGACCCCACCATGATCTTCCAGAGACATGAGAAGCTTCTGATGGTAGTGTTATTTATCTGTGGCCTGAGTCCAATGCCCTGCTCGCCATATGCACCTCTCAGGTTTTCTCAGTGTCTGTCAGACTTCAGTCAATAGGATTTACATCTCCAGCTGTATCACTATTGGATTATTTCTGTTTGATCTCCTCAGGGTTTCCCAAGCTCACCTGCAGTAATGCTTGTGACTTAATCTTTGGATAGAATAGTGAAAACCACAGATGTGTGAAAGAGGCTGTAAAGTTTATACAGAAAAAAGAATCATGAGACAGAGACTAGTTTTTTAATTACTTTTATTGATATGATTGAAGACACAGTCAGGTTTTGTAATTGAGGATTTTGGCTGCAAAATATGCTAATGGGGAAGGGTATGTATTTGAATTGCTAGGGAACTACTTAATCTGCCTACTATTCTAGGGGCTAAGTTTAAACTAGAGGGAGAGCAGATCCGTGCTTCATTGGCGGCTGTTGTTTGTTGTATGGAAAGAATTCCCCTTCTTTGGAATGGGCAGATGAAACAAGAATATCCCCTCAGTAAGTTGTAGGAGTGAAGGGTGGAGAGAAAGCTAATCTATTTTATCCCCAGTTTTGTTTAGGGTAAGGGAAATTAGATATTTTTTTTCTTTCATTTCTGAACAACTTCCACCTTGTGAAGAGGAACAGGAAGAAGTAAGGTTCCTGCACTTTCAGTAGGTGTAGCTGGCAGTGAAAAGTGACTGTGTGGCAGCTGTGTCAGTCTTCCCAGACACAACATACTGTCCTCTGCAAGCCAAACTGTTAATCTGAAAAAGAAACAGAAAGGAGGGGAAAACAGTTAGCTTGAAGTAAGAAAGACAGATCTAGAAAGGCAGCAGGAGTACCCAAGCACAGCAAAAATAACAGAATAACATCCCTTGTGAACATGAAGCACCAGGAGGGCTGGGAATAAGAGGAACCTTAGGAAGGTGACAACATGTCTCCCTTCATGGTGCACAGCTCCCCTCTGCACTGGGGGGAAGGTCTGTACCTGTGCCCGCTTGCGGAAGGCCTCCTGTGCAGCCTTCTTGTTCTCATTTTTGCCCACCCATGCTGCCAGGGCAGAGGCTTGCAGGGCTCTCCCGTATGAAAAGGTCAGTTTCCAAGGCTTAGGCAGAGGGCACTGATTCATGGCATTGAGGTTGACAGAAGCCTCCTCTTCACTCTGACCTCCAGACAGGAAGCAGATTCCTGCAAGAAAATGGTTTTGAGGCTTAGAAACAGTGCTCCAGCCACCACAATCCCTGACAGTTATGTGCCAGAGGAGCGAGAATGTCTGATGGAGGAGCAAGGCCAGGAAGAGTGATAGTGTGAACGGATACATAGGAATGAATCAAGAATCACCAGGAACAGCAGCAGGAACGGTCCGGAGAAGAGTAGTGACAGTTGCTATGGCTACATCCTGAGGGGTGTACTTCTTGGGGCAGGAATGCCCAGCCGTCACCATGTTGGGTTTCAGCAGTGTCCCTTCCAGGTACACATGATGGTCATTCAAGGCCTTGTAGACAGCAGCCAGAACCTGAAAACAGGAGGATTGGATACAGACCTCTGCTTCAAGTCTTCAACTCATCCTGCTGTGAAAAGACAGCTTGTTCTTTGGGAACGTGAGAAGACCAAATTGAACTTTACTTTCTCATTAAATTTATCACAGAGATTGCAGCCCTGGAGACAGCACTACTTCTGAGATGACCAAAATACCACTTTTCCTATGTGCTGGATTTATCCTTGCAAACTGAGGTACTGAAAGAGGGGTAAGGTTTTTTTTGCTCCCAATCCCTCTTTTGAGATTTAGAATGCTTATTGTGTCAATTTGAGCGGAAATCTAAAAGCAAGGATTTTACTCTTGTATTTGCTATTAACTAATTTTTGACAGTGAACAACTAACTTTTGTGGTGCAATTATGAAGTACCTTTTTGGACAAAACTCTTTAAGATCTGTGAACACAAACTCTGCATAAGATTAACTACTGATTTTGGAAGGGGAGGAGAGGAGCAGGAATCTCTTACCTTTTCTGTGACGTACTGGCAGCGCTGGAGATCATGATCTCCATCAGGCAAGATTTCTGGCTCCACAATGGGCACCAAGCCATGCTAAGAAAAGAAAAACAGGGGAGTTTGGGGGAGTTTGTCCTTGTTGTCTACCCTGACTTTGGTGCTGCCCTTTTTCCTCATCTTTCCCAAAACCCTCAGAGATCCACCTTTCAAGTTACTGAGCATGTTATCGCAGGGAACAATGAGAAGGGGCAATAGCACCTCAGGAAAGGTGGCTGGAGGGTAGGTACCTGCTGGCAGATGCTGGCATAGCGTGCCAATGTGTTGGCATTCTCTTGGATGGCGAGTTGAGAGGGTGTTGTGCTGCTGATCTTCAGCACTGCACGCCACTTGGCAAAGTCAGCACCATCTTTCTTGTACTGGGCACAGCGCTCAGCTAGTCCATCCAGCCCTGCAGATGAAAGAACAGTGCTTCATTGAGAGCAGGTCTTCAATATAGCTCTGAAAAGTACCATAATACCAGCCAAGGCTGTGACTCAGGTGAGTCACCCCATGGCTTTTGCTGCACCAGTCATAGCTTAGTCTCCTTAGAGCTCTCCTTACCTTGGATGGTGGTTTCTCCATTTGTTCCTGCTAAGGGGGCTGTGCCTTTATCCACCTGTGGAGACCAAGAAACAGGAAGGGTTACAGAGAGATCGAGATCAGTCTCATCCTTATATTCTTACCCCTGGCTAGTTAGTCTTTGCAGGCTGTCTGTGTGTAAAGTATGGAGCTGAACTCACTAAAGGTGCAAATGAGGACAAAGTTGGAGCAAAAGGGAAGAAAAGGAGTGAACTGGATAAGAGGAAGGGTCAATGTGCAAATGGCTTCAGGGAATGGTTTGAGAGCTCTGTCAGATGCAGAAAGGACTGGATTTAGGTTACTGCACGGAGGGATTTAATTGTAGTGAACGGTGAGTAGATGGGAATTAGTGGATGAAAAGTTCCTGCATAAAATGCAAATGTGCTCCTCATTAGTGGTAAAAAAGCAATGCAGAGAATGGTGGCAGAGATCCTCTAGTGATTTTGAAATCAACCACAAAAAAAGAAAAAGTGTTTGGTAGGAGAGAGTGCAACCCCATATATAATTCTGAGTGGAAATGCTGTTTGGACTATGCTACCAGCCACACACGTGCAGATATTCACCTTTATTCCCACCACAATGCCTTTTTCTTTGATGAGAGCTGGAAATGGCTTTCCGCTGCTGTCTTTCTGATAGAGAGTCTCATGGAAGAGGATCACTCCCCCGATGTTCTGGTTGATGGAAGCATCTGAAGAGAAGAGGATCTCTCGAAAAGCCCGGCGATTCTCCTCTGTATTCTCCACATTGATCCTCTGCAGCCTGTTCCCCATGGTACCTAGTGAGGTGGACAAAGGTCAGATGGAGAGGTGTTAGACTTGGTTGGCCTCCTGATCCCACTATGTAGTAATTAGGTGCCTCAAGTTCAGAGGTTCCTTTCTCAACCCATAGTTTGTCAGCTTTTGTTGCTATAGATGCAGCCCTGCCTGAGTTGTTTCCACTCATTCAACAGGTTTTAAGTGTTTTTAATTTACTCCACTGATTTCAAAGATGAAGCAAAATTAAGAGAAAAAGTCTTGGGTGCTGCTAAGTGATTGATATCCAGAGCTCACCTACTGATTCATCTGCAGCTAGGATCCCCTTTCCTGAAGCCACAATCCGCTGAGCAATGTCTGAAAGAGCTTTCTTCTGCTCCGGAGACAATGCTGGGAATTGGTGGGTCATGTTGGCTTACCTGTGGAAGAGAATACTGTTACAAGCTGGTGGACACTGTATATACAATCTGTGAACCAGAGACCCCACTCAGGTATTTCTATTGGAGGGCTCTCCATGCTTGTCTGGTCCATGCTATCATCAGCACATGTCCAGAAATCCATTAGAGTTCTTCATGGTTTGGTGTGTCTGGCAAAACCAGGAGACAGAAATGCAGGAGCCACATCCTAAAACATCTTTCCAGAACTAAAGTGGAGAAGAATTTACATTTTGCATGGATTTGCTCAGAGACTAAAGGAAGGACAGTCTGTCATAGAAGTGTGCATCGAACTGACAAGTGTGCTAATTGCAGACTCTGCAAACTTCTCTGCAAAGCACTTAAGACTTTTTATTCCCAATGAGAAGAATGCCAATTTCTTACCTTTACATTTTTCCTAACAATGCCCCTCTCCTATGCCCTAGCCTGTGTTGGCAGTATTTGCTATGAGAGGTAGGGACCTCCCATCCTCACTCTCCTGCCTTGCTTTGTGATTCTCTCCTCCCCACGGCTGCTTTCAGAGCTGTAGTGCATTGCTTATTCTATGTAAGAGTTTAGAAGGGTTCACCATGCATTTCTGTCTTTTCAGCTGTGGCAGAGGCTTACCAGCTACAGATACCCAGCACCTGAAATCCAGGTTCTGTCTTGTTATGACAAAATGATTGATCTTATTACAGTTTTGATTATATGGCATTAAATCACAGTTTCTCACATCATCTGAATATTCCAAGTTGCTCCCCATCTGTATAAACCTGTGAGCTTGAGCTATAGTGACTCTTTTCCCTGTGTTTATCATACGCTATAGCTAAAGCAACACCCATTGTTTTATTAGTGGGTGACAAATCCACAAGACACATTGCTAAAACCAACACAAAAAATCCCCAATAACAAGTTTTCCTCCAGAGAGGCAGCACTCCGGGCAGCATCTGCATTTTCTATTGCCAGACTCAGTCTTAGAGGGGAACGAGAACATGCCATTTCCCATTTCAGCATATGACAAAGGTGGCCAGCCAATACGTCTCTCCACGTAAGCATGTACACAGCCGAGCCCTCCATCCTCTTTCCTTGCACATGGATAGTATGTTGCCAGGGAATCCTTGTCTTACCCACCCTGCTGAAGGCGTAATGGGGAGAAAGAATCAGGAACTTGGCTGCTACTCATGATAGGGTAGATGCCAACATCTAAACCCTAAACCCATAGTTCTGAGCACTATGCCAATTGGTGCCAAAATTTTCTGGCAACAATACTATCACAGTACTATGACAGCTATAAGTCTGTGTCTCTGATTTATAGTTGAAGGTACTTTGGTTTTGGTAATCTTGTTGTGCAAGATTCAAATGGTGGTGTCTGCCAGTACAGACCAGTCAGATTGCAGTGTCCAGATGTCTGCACTGCCTTTTTGTAAGTTGAGACTAGAGTCCATCCTATGCAACTTATCAATGGTGAGTCATTCTAGGTTTAGAGGGAATTTTAAGGAATGCATGATGAAGACTGGGCAAATGAGAGAGGGTTCCCTCCTTTTCCAAGCACTGAAGTGCCTTCCTGTAGTCCTGCAAAAGTAGGCTTTGCTCAACTCCTCTCTCTGTATGCCAGCCTGTGGCCAGAGCTCTGGGAAGCATCCTTCTACTGTGGTGAGCACAACTCCATCACTCCCAGCTCTTATCCTGTTCGACCCACCTGAAAGAACTTGACGAACTATGGGTTAGCTGTACAGCTAATTGAGTTCACCTCTAACCCTCCTTGTCCCTCACCTGCTTTCTGTGTCTGATATATCTCTTAGAAATAAGAAACTGGCTGGTTATTGTGATTACTATAATAATAGTTTGTGGTGTAGGCACTTCTGTCAAAACCATAGCAGTGTTAAATAAATTGCTTTGCAAAACAATGAGACTGGAGAATGTGAACTCCAGTCGTTCACAGTCTCTGTGGAAAAGACTGGCAAATTGTCATCTGGCAAGAATATGATCTTGTCCAAGGTCAAAGCTAAAGAATTGCTAAATCAGTAACGGGATTTCAGAGTTGCAGTTTTGAGGTCTGCTGCAGCATGAGTAGGTGTATCCAGCTAGTCTTTAATCCAGCCAGTTGGATTACAAAATCATCAGTCACTCATGTTATTATGGGTATACTTTCTCTCCAGCCATAAGCAATGAGACTAATGTCTGTTGTGTCTTGCTGGTTTCCAGTGTCTGCATAAAGATAACAAAGAGACAGTTATCACTCAAATGCAGCCTGCCAACCAAATTGCCAAAATGTGGAAATAGGAGTTTTCAGTGGATAATGCTGGTCCCAGTGAGTACTCTGAGAGACTGAAACAATACAGTGTAGTTCCACAATGATGAATTGGAAGACATCTGATTAATTCTAGTTTCCATCCAAGTGTCTCACTGAGTGTGAAGGAGTAGGTGGAAATTTGCCAAAAGGCTCCCCAAAATGATCTGTAAGGACATGGTGAGTGGTTCCCAGCTACCCTGCTAAGCTTCAACGACAAATAAAATGCAGTGTTTCTAAACTGAAATGGTGAAGATATGAGTGCAAAAGAGCAGTTGTAAAGCTAGTGATAGCTCTAAGATCCCAAATGTTCAGGCATCCTTGATTTAGGACTTTATTTTTCAGTGATTCTTTCTGGAGGAGCATAACCTCTGAGGATCTTCCCCATTGAATTCAGAAAGGGTGTCTCTGCTGTAAGGCACTACTGTGAGCATTAAAAGGGGAGTGGAGAAGTCTTACACTTCAGGAACATTTCATACAGCTGCCTTGTAAAGAGTAAGCTGCCAGCATATCCATATGAACATTAATGTTCCCTGTTAAAGAGCTGGATATGTCACCTTCCTGGTCCTGAGGAAAAATGGTTGTTCCCAGGCTGCCAAAGCAGCACAGCTCATTTCATTCTTGCGAGAACTAAGCCTATTTGCCTTATTATTCTGCTTTATTTGTTTAATTTGACAACTTTTCCAGGCAGGATAAAGCTTGAAGGAACTGTGTCCTCAGTAACAGTATCTAAGAGCTGTCCCACCACTAACTTTTTTCAATAAGTTTTATTTTTATTTCCCATTTTAGGCTGTGGGCTAGTATCATAGTGTTACAAGCTCAAGTGATTTCACATTGATTTTACATGGGATCAATACAATGTCTTCTCCTTGTGTTAACTGCTTATGTAACATTTTTTAAAAGTGGAAGAAAACCCAAAAGAATAAAACCGCACAGAATGCACAAAACCCCCAGCTTTATGGCTGCCTTGAGTGTTTGTCAGGCTTCAGCAGCTCCTTAAGTAAACACAGTTCTTTGTTCAGCCCGAAGCCTATGACCAGCAGGAGGTGGGGGTGGGGGAAAAGGGGACACCACAGTTGTAAAAGTAAATATTGTACTGCTGAAGTCTCAGGTTTTTCTCAGCTACCAAAATGGAGTACTGCAGGGGAAATATCTTCATGGATATCAGCACAAGCATTGCATCCTGTTAATATTAATTAGGGAGAACCAAAGGGCAGAGGCAAGATGAACAGCAAAAGGAACAAACTGTTACATTCCACTTCAGGTCATCTTAGAAACATTAATTGGTGACTTTTCTTTTCAACCACCTCAGGTGACTGGCATTTTCTAATCTTACAGAAAATCTCACCTGGGTCCTGGTTTGCAGACGGGAAAAGATTGGATTAGAATCTGTAAGGTTTTTTCTTGGGTCTCTTCATTGCCTTCTTTTATAAAAGTGCAAAAATATGGTTTGTATCCCATGCATGTAGCTTTTCCTGTTCAGTTACTGGTGAACACAGCCTTAAATATCATCTCTGACAGCTGGCAGTACAAACCACATGTGCATGTGGTTGCACTGTGCACAAAAGAGATTCTGCCTCCAAAGAGCAAGGTTTGAAGAAGCAAAAGTTGCATGTATAAATAGATAAATACAGTTGATAGGGAGAATGAAAAGTATTCAAAAATTTAGCCCATCACATGTAGGCACAGTTGTGACCTGGCTGGATTTACTCTTCATTTACACTTGGATGCATCGGAGAGACAGACACATAATGAAATATGCACCTTATATTCTCATTACAGTGAACAACTCTATTTATTGGTCTCATTTATCTATGAAGCTCCATTCAAAAGCTATTTCTAAGTAAGTCTGGTTATTTGGACATTTGGCAAACTGATAGGTATGAACGGCTGGGCAAGCTTGGCCCTGTCCTGCTGACAGAGCACATTCTTATCTAGACACCAAGCTGGCAGGACTAGTTGATACGCTTGATTGCTGGGCAGCCATCCAGAGGAGCCTGGACGAGGGGCGAGGAGAGGCCAACAGGAACACCATGAAGTTCAGCCAGGACAAATGGCAAGCTATTGCTCGTGGGGCAGATCCCTGGCAGTGATCCCACCAGGCCTAGTGGGACACGGGAGCAGCTCTTTGGAGAAGGCCCAGGGCCCTGTCAGGCAGCAAGCTGAGCAGGGTTCTCGCCCTGAGAGCCAGGGGAGGACAGGGATTATACTCCTCTGCTCAGCACTCTTTGTATCACATCTGGGTACTGCATCCAGAGCTGAGCCCCTACAGTACAGGAAAGACATTGACAAGCTGGAGAAAGTTCAGCAGATGCCACTGAGAAGGTCAGGGGCTGAAGCACTTGATCTGCAAGGACAAGGCTGCAGAGCTGGCTGACATACTAATTTCACCAACTTGACAGGTCTTTTGGGGAATATATGATGGTAAATTGCCTGGTTGTCTTACGAGGGTGAGAACAAGGTTTTTTTCCATCTTCATGCTTTGTCTTAGGGACATTGCATCAATATCCTATCTCAAATCGATGGGAGCAGATTCCCTCATCTCCCTCTCCTGATTCCCACATTAGCCTCAGAGCTATACTCAAGCTCTGAGAAAATGTACCCCCATTTCATCTCTAGCAAGAATGAAAGAGGGGTTTGTACGCAGGACATGGCCTCTGCAGTCAGTGCAGAGCATTCCTGCAGTGCTCACGATGGCTAGAGATGGCTGAAGTGGCAAGAGACTGGTTTCTTAGAAGTAAGTGTGGTTGTTAGGGTGAAGCTGCTTCTCTCTCAGGGCTGGGCTCTTCTCAGAGAAGGTAAAAAAATGCTATCAGGCTTGCACAGGGATTCAAGTCTTGTAATGCCAGCAGGCGAGGCTGGGGGAAGTGGTGGTGGGGGATTTAGGTGGGCTAAATAGTTTTGGGTGCCAGGCTCATGGGAAAATTGAGAAAGCGATGGAGGATCACAGACTCAGTGAGGATTTGAGCTTGTTGAGCAATTTGCTGAAGCCGGCTGTTCACAACTTGGAAGGTGACAGCCTCATGCAAGAGCAGTTTTTAGTTCCCTGTGCTGCAGACTGTCTCACACCCCCTGCTGAAGAATCTTATCCACGCTACTGCACTAATGCTTCAGAAGAAGCTGGACAATGAACATAAGTAGTTACACTTCTGTTAGCATTGGTGTTTGTCAGGACCAGCTGCATTCCCCATTCTCTCTCTCTCTCCTTGCAAAACATAAATTTATGTGCTCCACAAGGTACATACAAACACATACAAAAGAAGGCAGTATAAAACAGTGCAGGTATGTTATTGCTCTAGTCCCCTTAGACTATGTATTGACTTACTCCAGTTCTGAGTGATTAAGCTAAGTTAGAAAACCAGTGCTAGCAGCAAATGGGTCACATTGGAAGATCACTGCAGAATGGCTGAGTGCTTATTACTTGCAAGCTGTTCCTGGAACAAAAAAATTATAAACAAAACCAAAAACAACTCCCCAAGCCCACTTTAGATAAACACATTGTGTCTCAGCTGCTGATATATATACCACCTTTACAGTTTAGAAATTAAATTACTATACTTACTTGTTTGTGGGCAGTGCCTCTGCTGCTAAAAGCTTCTGGTGAGGTGGTTGCAGGCGAAGAGACCTGGTCCTTCTAATCACCAGCTTTTATAAAATTCTTGACAGGTCGTGTTTGTTTTTTTTTTTTCCCTCCACTCCTTCATTATCCCTCCTCCCCAGGCTGGTTGGGGAGGTGTCATTGCTCAAGGTTGGTCATTGGCTGTCAGACCACAACCGCACACAACCAACAGCACCTAGTCTCGCTCCCTGTGTTACTCCCCTTTCCCCTCCCCTGTGTATATATATAAGGCCATTCATGATGTGGTGAAACTGAGATGTTTTCCAGTTATTTCAAGTTATTCCTCCTCTTTCTAAAACAGACTGAAAAGACCTACAAGAGTCTTCCATTTCAAACATGGAAATTATTTTTAGGGATCTTGGGCATAACTTTCAGTTTAGGGTTAAATCTTCTGGAAGCTTACACTTCAGAAACTACACAGTGCAGGAACTAAGAGTAGAATACAAAATGCAGAAACAATGTAACAGAACCTTAATTGACAGGAGTTACCATTGTCTCAGTGGCTTCCTAGGTGTTACAATGATTTTTCTCACTGGAAAATTTAGCACAGAAACTTATTTTCCTCTTCAAAATAGTATATGGAAAGGCAAAATGTGATGCTACAGTATCAGGGTAATGAAATTGCATTTTTTTTATTTCCTTTAATGCAGTATATGCGTGAGAATGACAATGATGGATATGAGAAGAAATACGCCCACATTTAGGTGCACAAGTGTAAGCCAAATTTTTCCACCAAAATATCAGTGAAACGCCTACCCATGTTACAAAGACATACAAACTTATCAGTTGCTTAGCAAAATTTTTCTGTGAAAAATGCTACTGGTCTATAACCAGTATAGTAGCATTCCACTTTATATGAAATCACACTATATCTATTCACCAAATCCAAATAGATAGGCCTGATTTTTTTTTTAATTAGTTTCTTTCCCCTACCCCGTCCAGCAGGTCAGTACTCCTGGAGAGAAGTACATCACACAGACTGTTAGGCAAACATCATACCCTCAGCAACAACATGCTCTACGGCCTTGGACATTAGTATGTCTTTACCACAAAGATCCAGTGTTTGCCTGAAGAATGACGTAGTTTCTCCATTTGTTTGGCTCATCGAGTGATACCTTTAGCCTTTACATGGACAGAGTGAGACCTCGGATTTCTCCTCTCACTGAGCAACACTGTCCTCATTAGGGCATTTCCTCCTTGAACCTGTCTCTTATAGAGCTGCCTGCCAATGTCAGTGGCTGTGGGAAATCATAATACCTTACATGCTGCCAGCAGTAGCACTCCATGACAGTCAGCAGAGAAACTTCTGAAAAAGTGAGGCTACAGTCTAATCGAAGGCCTTGTGTTCGTGGTTTTTTTTTTCTTTAACATGCTCCTTCCCAATCCATACCTTTTTGCTGAAGAATGCTGTGGCACATAACACGGACATAAAGCCTTCATGGATTTATAATGTTTGCTTTATATTCCCTTTCTCCCATCCTAGTAGAAGGATGAATCCCATGGTGTATTAAAGTTTATCCACCACAAACAGAGGCATCTAGTATGGATTAAAAATATTTTAATGAAATATATTATCTAAGATCGTCTTGAGACCAAGAAGGTATCATACCAAGAAGGTCTTCTTGAGGGCCGCAGAGATAAATCAGAGTTTGAGTCCCATCATTCCTGGTTTGGTTAGAAGCTGTGGCAGGTTGGAAATGCTTGGAGGTGTTTCTTTCCTAATGTCATCCGCGTAATAGTCTGACAGACTATTAGAGAAAAGCCAGGGGAGTCTTCTTGAAAAAAATAGCATCTGACATTTAGAAACTGCTTTAGATAATCCCCTGCAGTCCACCTTGCATTCTTAACTCTTTCAAAAGTATATATATATATTTATATATATTCCCAGATGAGTAATGGCTAGTATGACTTTCTAATCCTTCGGAACCAATATCCAGCACTTCAAGCACCAGGATTACAGGTCCTAGCAGAGATTCTGAGAACTGAGGAGTTAAAAAGTGAATGGACATGATGGTTAACTTTTTCACTTAAGTTAGGAATGGAGCCTTTTCACGCAAAAATATGGAATGAGCAGTCATGGTAGATAGATAATGTCATGGTAGGGTTCACTACTATTAACATGCAGAACCATGATGCTGATCATGCTGTGCAGGAACTAGTAGTAGAGTGATATTAAAAAGACACTGGAAAAGACTACATACTTTCATCATCACAGCTATGTAATCACAATTTAGGGATATTTATACCTCTAAAAATTAGGTTATAGTGGTATCATGTATCTTTATATGTTATAAGAAATAAGCTGGCATCATGCAGGGAATGCAATCTACTTGCATTCAATCAAGGAGCTAACCTGCCCCATAAAAAATGCCAAATCATTGCCTGCACTAATTATTCTATGGCAAAATTGGTATATTATCCAGGTTGTGTTTCATTGAGTTAGTGTTGAACTCATAGTGTTGCCAACTCTCTCAGATTTCCAATGACTCAGCTAATTTTGGAATGGTTTCTTTTTTTTTGTTTCAGCCTTTTTCAGAGTAACGTGATGCAGACATAGGGCTGTAGATAGCAAAAGGCTGTCTGCTGGTGTGAGCACCCTTAGTAGAGGTGGCTACTTCTAGACATTACTTTATGCAGATTGAATTGGTGGCCATGGACAGCATGACTTTGATAATACAGGAAGACTGGGACATCTTTGGTGGACATGGAATGGGGAAGAATCCTGAAGCCCTGGTGGAAGGTGTGTTCAGAGGAGTAAGGACACCGGTCAGAAAGAGATTTGGGGGCTTCAGGAAAACAAGAGGCAGGGGGCAAAGAGAAGCAGAGATCATGCAGATGAATGTTAAAGGGTACAGATAATTTTCTGACAAAGTGGCTCCATAATGGCATGAAACAGATGCCCTTTTGTAGCATCCACTGTTGTTTGTGTTCCCACCCATCCTAGTGGTATGTGGGGTTTGCCTTTGCCTGCAGTTTGTAGGGGTGTCCATGCAGGGAGGGTTTCCTGTGGGAGTTCAATTCCTGAGGAAGCACTGAGCTCTTCTCTGCCTCCCTGGGTTCCTCATCACACTCTGCCTCCGGCATGGGAAGGGGGAAGTACTGCCAAAGATCCCAGGCTGAGGATAAGGACAGGGAGAATGGGAAGGGTCGGTTATTTGTATTCTTAAAAATAATGTTACAGAATATTGCAGTCATTGCTGATCCACTTTTTTAGTGAAAAGAAAAATCTTCTAATAGAGGAAGAATTACTAATTATTTCTTGAGAATTTTAGGTGTGTGAGAATTGATTACTTAAATACATGTCTAACTAAATACAGTGATTGAAGTGTTTCTGCACAGATAAGGCCTTTTTATGTGTTATTGAGGAAGCTGATATAAACAGTGTTCCAATATAAAAATCTTTATAGCTTATTCAAATGTCTCTTTGAAACTTCACTGCAAACAAGATGTGTAAGTAGTAAGAGAGCTTAAATATTCATTGTTATGCCTTCTATAGCATGGAAACAGAAAATGGTGGTCAGCTATAAAAGAGATGGATAATGTTAAAACACGAACATCTAGCATTTTCTGTTAAAAACATGGCACACCATATGTGAATTTTGTATTGAATGGCTTGGAGATTTTCCTGATGTTGACTTTTGCATCTGAAGTTACTATACAAAAGTTGACAGAAGTTTGTATTTAAAATTCTTAAAGACAACTAAAACCAGTGTTTACAGTGTCTTGGTTTACTATTTAGGTCTTAATTTGTGGTTTTGCTTTCTTGAATTGACAATGCAAGTACTGGATTTTTACAGTGGAAGTTAATTTAATTGCTGATCTTGTTATAAATCTTGCTGTCAAAGAACCTGTCAGTTCTGTATTGAAGTTTTGAATGAAGACTGTTGCTGGATTAAGTACTTAAAAATCAATGGCAAGCGTGGTTTAGAGGCAACAGGTAAATATTTCAGAATTGCTTATGTTTCTTCAGGTTGATGACTGTTTTTCCTGTGTATTTCTAGTAGTATCAATCTGATACTGATTTTGCCTTTAATTATGCATATTAAATAGCATTTTAAATGCAAATATTAAGTAAATGTGAAGAGAGAAAACTGCAGTACATCTGAGAAAGAAAGATGAAAAAGAAAGAAACAGATGAAGCAATTTCAGAGATTACATGGTCACCAAAAAACAACAAAAAAAGTTGTTGTTAAAGCTTCTCTCTGCACTTCAGTAAATGAAGTAGTATTAATCTCATCAACTCTTCTGAATGCAGTCAGGCATAGGGTTTGAAATGGAATGGAAAAATACACTGCAAGCTGGAAGAATGTCTGAGTATAATATGCATCCACATGAAAACTGTGTGGCTCTGTGTGCCCTGGGAGAGTGCTGTCTCTGTGATGGGGTTAAAGTCTAAGCAGAGCAGACCTGAGCTGAGTAGAGTCTGCCTCCTCCCCACCTCTCCACACCGTGCTGGATGTTTCCTGTTTTCTGTACTCTGCAGTCTTGCTTAATTGTCTCAAAGTCCAGCTTGTTCATCCCTATCTAATCAGAGCTATTGTTTATTAAGTGGTTTGTTTTCCCCATTCATCTGCAGCCCTCACCTCCAATGCAGAGAGCCTGGCCTTTAACCCCAGAGAAAGAAATGCCCTGTATTTCTGGCTCCACAGCAGTGTCTGCAGCCACGTACATCAGCGAGGGTACGGAGCGTGTTGGGCTGAAGTGAGTGGGGCCCACAAAGAGCACTGAGGGCTTACTCTTCGTTCTTTGAGTCTTAAAGCTGGGCTGCAACAAACACCATGACTTGGACCGAAAAACAGGCAAGAACATAACATTAGTGTTATGAAAACACAAATCTTGGTAGTCGTTTCAATAGTGGGGATGGCAAACAAGCATACAACTTTAAATCAGGTTGCCAGTGACAGCCTTTCTGGGCTGTGTAAAATAGCTGTAACAGGACATGAAGATAAATGCAGTAATGGCACTGGTCTCTTCGCCTTTCTGTTGACTTTTTGTTTTTAAAAAAGCCAGAAAGCAAACAACTGGCTGCTATAATGGGCGACACTTAACTGTTTATTACCTGCTTATCTAAGCAGCAAGTAGTCCCCCAAAAAAGCACACTTAGGTGCTTTATGTTAACGTTGGCATACAATTTACAAAATACACACTAAGATAGATGTCTGAAGTGGGCCAGTTTGCTGAAAAGACCATTGCAGATGTGGTTTCTGCACTGCTGGAGGAACACTGGACACCATAGCAGAAATTCAAAGAGAAAGCAGGGCCTGAAGAATACATCGCTGGCCAGAGGCTTACTAACAGGGAAAGAACACATAACACCATTTTTCTTCATCAAAATTTAAGAATCACCAGTGGTTACATGGCTGGGAATGTGTCATTCATATCTTCACATGCAGAACAAAGTCTTGGAAATGGATCTATAGGTGGGTAAATAAACTGGATGATGGGGCAGATCCTCTCAAAGCGTGAGCTGTCAGGAGAGATAGTTTGTGGAAATGACGTTACTCTAGCAACAGAGATACATGAAGTAAAGAAGCATGGAGCATGGAGTACCTAATTCTATATGCATTTTTGGCAGATGTATGTTGTACTAAAGATTATTCAGGACCATATGTTGGACCTTGCCATCTGCTGAATTTGGATACAACATCTATAAATCTGGTATGGAAATACACAAAAAGAAACACTAACTTCAGGAGAGAAGCTGCCAGTGCCTTTGCAACTACAACTGTCTCCCACAGAAAACTACCTTTTTTATTTTGTGAAATATATATAGCCATTCTATACAGAAGTATACTAAGGTTAAATCCTGGCACTGAGAGCTTAATTTCTCAGGTCTCCATTAAAATGCCTCAGTACTTGATTGGAGAAGGGTCTGAGCAACCTGGTCTGATAAGACATGCTTTGAGTGGGGAATTTAGGACCGGGGACGTTCAGAGGTCTTTTTCAACCTGAATTGTTGTAGGATCCAAATTATTACATGCATACAGATGCACGAATACAGAAATCTCTTTCTTAGTTAAATATAGTAAGGAAAGATGGATCTGCCAGTCATGAAAAAAAACAGTGGCATATAGAAATAAGAGACAATAGAGTTTTAACAGAAAGGTTGTTTATTTGCTAGAAAGTTTGCTTGTAAAAGTCTTTAGGAAAAAAAGAAGTTACTCATCCTGGATCCAGTGAAATCACTGTTGAAATACCCAGTCTGGCGACTCATGGCTTTTCTCAACTGAGGGGACAACTTCTTTGTTCTCTCTTCAAATGCAGTGCTTCCTCACTAAGACATTGATACCTGCTGTAGTCAGAAAATCCTCTTGGGCTTCTAATCTAATAGACAGCTATCAATTATGTTTTGTGTTCTGCCAGAATCATGCTTGTGTTGGACATGCCCTGGAAAAAAAAGGTAGTTTTTGTTTAGTTTAATAATTTCCCCTGGATTGTCTCAGACAATAATGCCTTGAGTCCCGCTGTCCGGCCTGTCAAAAAAAAATCCTCTTCTGCAAGCAACAGTTGCTCTGTTGAAAAATAGTCTCCAAACTATTGGGAATGAACCAACACCCAAGAAAATCCGTATTGTTTGTTTCAAAAATAGTCACAAAGTTCGTTTTAATGTGAATAGAACCAAACTCTTAAGGCCTCATTTCAAGGAGTTAATGCTAGGTCTTCAACTTACGTAGCCTGAGATACGGCAACTCAGGTCTGCTCCCCTGGTAGAAAAGAGAGGGAAAAGGCTTGTGTGTTTGAGACTGTGTTTTTATCCCAAACTGTGGAACAAAATCCAACAAGACTTAAGAACTCACGGTAACGGCGCATTTTCTGTTCCAAGGGCGAAGTACACTTCTGGTGTACTTGTGCTTTCTAATAAAATGTGCGGCACAGAAAAAAAATAATATCTACTTATGAAAGTTCAGAGGCAGCAGAGGAAGGAACACTCGCCTGAGATGCCACACTGGAATGGTGGACTCTGGGCAAGTACCTGAGTAACTCAGGCCCCAGAAGGCTCAGTAAAGGAAGCACCTGTGTTGTAAAGGCGAATCAGGCACTTAGGAAATTATTCCCGAAGGACCTGAAGAATTTATTAATCTGCTTCTTGCAGAAAGGAGTTTGTTCTCAATGGGTTTATCTAAAACTGCTGCATTGGCAGGTTCAAGTTGCAGGCCCTCTGCATGTTGTTTGGTCTCCCAGTCAACTTCTCTCATTTCTTATGCCCTGAAAATTGTCTTCCAGTTTAGAAGGGATGCCTCAATTTCATGTTCTTAATTTTCACCTATGAAGCTCACTGAAATTACTGACTTCCCCTGGACTTCTGGGATGACAAAGTACTACTGGGCAAACAAGAAAAATAACTTTTGAGACAAACAGATAAATCATTTCCCACAGCAAAACATTTATTAACTGCATATAGTCGGTTTCTTTTTTCTTTCTTTCTTTCTTTCTTTCTTTCTTTCTTTCTTTCTTTCTTTCTTGCTTGCTTGCTTTCTTGCTTTCTTGCTTTCTTGCTTTCTTTGCTTTCTTGCTTTCTTGCTTTCTTTCTTGCTTTTCGATCCTCCTTTTTCTTTTCACTGTCCCATTTATTGTACCTTGGTCTGAGATTTCATGTGCAAGAATGAGTATGAATGGACCCTCCTTGTCCTGGATTTGTATAGTACAAAGACAGAAAAAGAGTGAAGAGAAAGCACAATGCACAGAAACATTCACAGCTGAAGATGCATAAAAAACAAATTCTATTTCCTCACGCACGCAGGCACTTAGTGGAATAAATACACAATGATACTCAAATCCTGCCATCTTTACCACATCATAGTAAAGCCTGAGAATAGGTTTGCCCCCCTGCCACTGTGTGACCACTCCAGTATCTTTGGGGTTTTCAGCAGCTGGGAATAAATTGTGGTTCTGTCTGTGCAATTTTTCCTGTGTCCTCTGACAGAAGAGGTGCTTTGCCTTCAGAATGACATGGAATCCACAAGCAATTTTTACTCACATCTGATTTCCAAAGGTGTTATAAAAGTATCCCAGCTGATTACTGAGAGAGCAAAGTGCTGCTCTGTGTTGTGAAGCCATTTCTAGTTGGCTAACTTGCACTCTGCATTTGTGTTGTGTAATTGATACCCATCATGTGCTGACAACCCTAGCTTTGGAATTTTCTTTGGTTTCCTCTCTCAGGAGCTTTATGTCTTTCACATCTAAAACCAGACATATTAAAAGTTTAAGGCATAAATCACCTGGGAGACACTAGGGGAGAGAAAATTCAAAGTATAGTTCTTCTGTCACCAAATACAAAACAAAACAAAATAAAAACCAACACAACCCCACTGATGAAAACTCAACAAAAATACTGTACTTGATTCATTCCAAAGCTAGGAATATGGTTTCAAAAAGAGTTCAACCAAACTCCACATATAAGTGAATTTGATTCAAAACCCACTAAAATCAAGGTGGGTTTTTCATTAGACAGTAACATTTTGGTGCCAGTTCTGACTCTGTATGAGATCTCTGTCATCTGCATGGGTTTATATTTAACTGTGCCCACAGCTGTGGTACAAAGTACTTATCCCCAATGTCTAACCACCAGAGCACGTTACCTTAAAGGGTCAGTATCAGACCAGCCCCTTGATGATTTGTGCTGTTGTTGCTTGGTTTTATGAACAGCCAGCTTTGATTCCTGTGGGTATTTTGCTTGCTGCCAGGAGCAGTGAATGAACAACAGCTCCAAAATGAAACAACGGTCCTGCACACTAGCAGCACCTGATCTAATATTTCCTTTGCCTCTGTACTGATAGGAACTCAAGGTAAATTCATGTTGAATGTCTAAGTCCAGTCAGCAACTGATAAGGCCTCTTTTAACGACCTGGATCCACTACAGCTAGTGATTATACTAATCGACACGTAGTCATCCTTTGTTGTATATAATATCTATAATGTAGCAACAGAAATGTGCATTTGTGACCTGGCTGTGTCACATCAGTTGCTGTTGTTCTGTTTTCTTTTTCCTACCTTCAGTGGTGACCCTTAACGAAGCAGCAGAGGCTTTGTTTTTAAGATCCTCTGTTCCAAGAAAAAGGAGTGGGAAAGGTGGAGAAGTGGTTAGGATCTGTAGGGGGAGAGAGTACAAATCGAGGCTTCATAAAATTTGAGGAATCTAGGCAAAATTTTCTGGGAAAGTTCACATAAACCATTGTTGCTTTTAAAAGATCTGCTCAAAACCACAGCTTTGAAGCAGAGGTCAGAGATCAGATATTCATAAGGATGGGCAAATAGGGGCTTTTCCCCCCTCACTAGGTTAAATTTGAACATTCACTTTGTCCAACATTTCTGTTGCCCTAAGGTGAGGATTTCTGTAAGCATTGTAAAGCAGAGTAGGCAGTGTAGCTGTTTATATTGGCATGAGAGCTTTTTCCTCAAGAATGATGAAGGAGAGTAGAAAATTCACAACACTTAGCTAGAATCCTCCATTCCCCACCCTCACCCTCCCAAAATTGGTGCACGGTGATTAGGATCTGCATGTATTTAAGTTTATTTTTTAAGAAACTTTTTTAACTCCTTGTCCACCTGGAGGCACAGGATACCCAGCGTGAGCAGCACCACATCTGAGTTCACACACGCTGTCTCTCTGCCCAGAAGCGAGTCCTCTGGGCTTTGCGTCCGGAAAGGCATGAACAGATCACAGCAGTTTCGGGTTGTCGTTGAGCCGAAGGCTGGAATACATTCCCACGTGCCGGACCAGGTTGGGTTCCACCACGTAGGCCTTCTCCCCCTTGGTGCCCAGCAGCGAGTAGAGGGCAATATCCTTCGCAAAGCCCTGGCGGCAGTGCAGCCCCTTCAGGTAACCTAAGGCACGGCGGGCAGAAGAAGCCGAGAAAAGCATGGCAGGCGTGCAGCACTCGGTGACCGGCACGATGTTATACAGCGTGGGGGCCAGCCGGCGCAGCTCCAGCATGTAATGCCGTCCCACCAGCTCTGACAAAGCCATACTGTACAAAGCAAAGAACAGGACAATGGGCCAGCTGAGGCTGGGGCGCCCGGTTGCCCAGGAGTACACACAGTTCAGCACGGGCCCCAGGAACATGCCTAGACCCAGCCACTCGAGGATTCTCATGGGTTCGGGGTTGATGTAGTGCTGAAGCCTCTCGGGATGGTAAAGCTTGAAGTAGAGTGCGTCTCTGAGGTATGGTTTGGATAACCGGGCCAACAAGAGGTGCTGCAAGACAGCAAATATCTCCTCCTCTGGCACGGCGTCATCTTCCACTATGAGGATATATTGTGGGTTGTACGCCAACAGCGACTGCTCGAGGCAGAAGACATAGTCCTGCTTCTCCTTCTCAAACTGGTTCACTCTGGGGTCGGGGCTCTCCCCAGCTTTATCACGACTGACCATAGGAAAGAAGCTGCTCAGCAGCTTGACATCCTGATGGCTGCTGGGGTCTGACTCCACATTACAGAGCAGGATGCGGTGGCTCTGGCAACGTGCACCACATTTCTGGAGGAGGTGGTGGAAGCGGGAGGCCACTTGCAAGACATAGTGGAAATCACTGCGCCTCTGCACAGTGATAATGGTGACCAGCAGCAAAGGCTGGAAGGCATCGCTGCCAGAGGCCTTGGAGGCGTTTGGTATCTGCAGCTTCTCAAAGTAATGGAGGGCAGCCTGGCCCTCCTGCTGGTTGTGCACCAGGAATTCCTGGCTCATGGGGTTCAGGTGCCAGCGCCGCAAATAGAAGTAAGAGTGGAGGAGGCGGTGGCAAAGCAAAGGCGCGAGCACACCAAATGTCACCACAGTCAGTGTGAGGAGATGGACAAAAGGACTGGACCAACGGCACCACCTCCCATAGAGCTGGCAGGCTTGGTGTAACATGGCTCCTGCAGAAGGAGGGCACCCTTGCTCTCTTCATGCCCTCATTCCTTCACTTGCAACACATCCTCCCTGGATTGCAAGGTATCCCTGGAGCAGCAGCTGCCAAACCTGCACAATTTGTCCAAGCCTAGAGAGGAAGAAAAGAGATGATTAAGACTGTGATTTGAGAAAATGGAAAGCTGAGGACTGGTCACGGAGTAGGCCAAACTAAAAGGCCCCTGAGGTGCCCTTCAGGTGGGGGCATCACAGAATTGTCACGGGAGGCTGAGGAAAGATGAGCTAAAGTTAGTTTCCAGCAAAGTGGAAGGCCTTTTCATCATGTAGGAGCACTGGTATGGCTTAGCTAGAGGACTTCACAAAGTCTTTAACAAAGTGTTTGTTACTGTGCTTGAAAGGCGTAACAGGCAACGTGGATACAGGATGTGTGGAAATCTGTCTCGGTTGAAGGCAGAGAACTTCGATACCACTATCTGGTCACAGTGACATAGTAGGACTTGGGTCGTAGCCAAGAATCAAAGCCAAATCTCTTCTATCTTAGCCTGACACATACTTGAGAGACAAACTTTTACCTCTGTGGAATGACACATGCTTCCCTTCTGTTGCTCACACGTTTCCAAACCCATGCTTTTTCACTTTACTTCCCAGAGTGTGAAGCACGATACCAAAGATACCAATTTACTTCACTAAAGCCATGTGTACACAAAGTGTAATGTGTGTGTGTCTCTCTCTCACGTCTCCTCCTCTCTAGACCCTTTGAAACACACAGTCACAGCAAAATTGACAAGTTGCAATTGAGCCATTGACTCATATTTGTTATTTAAATGTTTGTAATTTAGAATTATATGCCTTTAATTTAAAACTGTAACATATAATTATATATATTATATACACACACACTTTCAGCAAACATCCACCTTCACAAAAATTAGATTTTGCCATATTTGGCTTTTCTGTTCTGCTTCTCTGGGCTGCCATGAACACCTAACAGCCTAGCTGTTAGAAGCTTACACAAAATCAGGGCAATTAGGCTGTTCAGATGAATTCCCTTGTGCCAGAAATTTCCCTTTTTAATCTACTGTTTGACTCTCCCTTATACTTTCCATTCCCTCTCCTTATGAACTGAGTTATTTTAGTCCCCCCAGCTGACTTGATTGTGCCCCATTCAGTGGAGAGTTTCTCCCATTTTTAACCTGGTCTTCACCAAGTTCTTATCATCAAATGGTGCTCCCAGAACAAAATGTTACCCTTTTTCCTTCTCTGCACTGTTGTTTGAAGCAGTGGAAGCAATGATGTGTGGATGGAAAGACATCAGGGCTGTGGCTTTTCTTCTCTGTCTCAGAAGAGTGGACCATGTAGAAGAAATAGCTCAGAGGACACTGAGCAGCATCTAATTCTGAGACTACTTCAAAACTGCCTTCATTACTGTAGTCACAGATTTGCTGTATTTACCATTAAGAGAACCACTTCCTATTGCTATATGGAATCTGACAATCTTCTGTGAAAAACTTTTTACTAAGATTAATGGAAAATATACAAGAGTTATTCCAAATATTAGTTAGAGACCAAGCACTTTGTGCTGAGATCTCAAACCGTCCTTGGATAGACTATGGCATCCATGTTCTGCTATCTTATGATTCACAGAAACATAAGACTCAGTGTAATTAAGTAGAGATAACAAATTTACACTGATGCATGAGAATTTGCAGTGTCTGCCCACTTTTTTCTCTTGTGATTACACAGTCCTATTTCACAGACACTGCATTGTATTGCATCAGTGGACCTTGTAAAGACCTTACAGGTGATGGCTGCATTTCAGCCACCAGATCGAAGCCGTGATGATCGAAAACCTGAAGACCTGAAATCCATCAGATGCAAACACCTGGCATTTAAATGTGCTCATCTCTCCAAAATCCAAGGCTTTAATTTTTATCATTTCCTGATAACCAGTCACAAGACTCGAGTGCAGAATCATACTCTACACCTCACACTGTCACACTTTTGAGCTTCCACTTAACACGAGCAGCATTGCTGGCACTGTCACCGAGTCAGCCTCCAAACCTGAAAGTGAGGACCACAGTGGGAAAAGGAGATGAAGAAAAGCTAGAAGGTAGTTTTGTTCTAGGGGAGTAAAGAAACTTTACTTTCCATCTGCCCAGCTGTGCTGGAGATCTGAGCTACAAAAACTATGAGCCTGCCGTGAGCTCTGTAGCTCTCGGGATACACAGGGATGGATTAATAATTCCCACTCAAGCAAGAGGTGTCCCCCCTCATACTGTCCTCTACTGAAGAGGGAGAAATGAACGTCACTTTTTCCCTGCAGCAGCAGGAAGAGTTTGCTGGTGGCCAGATGAGTTTTGGGCCTGCATCCTCATGAGATGAATCAAAGGGGAGCTTGCCTGAGGTCTTGCTCTTCTGCAGCCCGTGTTGTTCAAGGGTGAAGCTCACCTGCACCACGAGCAGGAGCTCCCCAGGTCCCTGTGGGTGAACTGGCCTCCCTTTGAACCTGTTGGGTCAGTTCTCCACCGGCCCTGTCTGCTGGGAAAGTTGTGCTGGGACTCCACCTACAGCTCGTGGTGAGGAAAGCACCACCACCTCGGGAGAGGTCTCGCTCCACACAACGAAGTAGCACTGAAAAAGCACTGAAAAAAGTAACTCTGAAAAGGCACGGAGGCCTGGGAGCCTGCCATGCAGGTCACATCTGACTTGCCCTGGCTTCACCTCCTCAGTAACACAACTCAAGATCTTAGAACGCTTATCCTGGTTTTGCAACTCAGAACACCTCAAGGGAAAGAACCATCAAACAGCCACTTCTGCTTCTCTGCAGGTCTTCCTCTGCTGCCTGGGTGTTAGCGCTCAGAATTGACTGCCACGCTCTTTATCCGTTTATTTGCAGAGGAAAAGGCTGCTTTCACTGGGTGGTGGAAGAACCACAGAGGCTAAAAATGGTCAGGAACTTTAATTAAAGTGGGTCAAATACTCTAGTTCATGCCAAAAACAAGCTGAAGGAGATAGAGAAGAGGGGGACACTGACCTCCTCCACACTTTCTGGCTGTAACACTGAGAAGCCAAGAGTTCCAAATCCAAGTAGAAATTGATTGCTTCTACGGAGGTGAAGTTCGCTCTTATCTGAATCCAGAGTTTCTGGTCAGACTGCTTTCTAGTCATTAGGATGGTTCTGACTTTACAGAAGCTATTCTGCTTTCAGCAGTCATTGGTACTGTCACCTTAATTTTCTTCCCCTCTTTAGGGGAAAAAAAAATTGTTTTTTTTTTTTGGGTATTTAAGTGGCATTTCTGACAGAAGAGCAAAGTTTGAGGAGAAAATCCAGAATCAGAATTGGATTTTATAATACTTTAAAAACGTATACGAGTCCTGAATAGTAACTGCTTTGCAACCATGCAAACACTTGCAGTGGAGGACATTCTCATATGTGTTCTGTGTAGAACTGAGCCATTGCTTAAACATGTTTAGAAGCTATGGTGATATAAAGCTATGTATGTCTTGTTCCTTTACTTAGATCCTCATGATGAAGATTCCTTCCAAATGCACCTGAACTACTTGGTTCCAAATCTATTGTTCCCATCTTCATTCATCCCCTAATTACTTGTCTGAATTACACTGTTCAGGAAAAAGTTACCTCTGCATGCATTGAGGAAGAGCAGAAAAATTAGCAATGCCCTCTTTCGGGTGCTGAAGACTGTCTGCTGTGCTACTGCTTTAAACAAGAAAGCTGGTTTTCTCTCTGCTCCAAACGCCTCTCTGCAGAGGTGTTCTTGTGGGCAGGCATACCTGGAGCAAAGCTTCCTACATGCTTCAAAGCTGCAAAATTTCAAGAAGCTCCTGGTTAGCTAATTTAAGAGGGGGTATCTCTGTCTTCTACTGCCTGCTCCGTGAGACAAGGCTGCAATTATTCCATCATGATTACAATATTAAATGATTCCTTTTTGCCTAACTACACTTCTTTTCAGCGTCAATGGGAAAAGCCATTCCTTTCCTAACATAAAAACAGCTGGATGAACTCACATGGTCAGGAGCCATAGAGTTGTGTTGTGAAAAAGAAAGGTAAGCTCTCTGAAAACATCATGGGATGGTCTGCTGCTAAAGTGCCCACAACAGTGGTAGCAGTATTGGTGTTCACACAAACTGTAGTTTTGACTTGTGAGTTGATCCTGTAGTGGCATCCCACGTTGAAACCTTTGTGCAAAAAACACTTCTACGCCCCAACCTAACATTGTGTGGACAAGCTGCAGCCTCGGGACCAAGCTCCTCTATTAATTAATCCTCTCTGGCAGAGACAAGAGCTTTGTCTCGGCTGTGATATTGTTGGTCCATCAGCAAGCACTCCTGCTTGAGTCTGAGGAAACTGATGTGAGCGTCACAAAGTCATAAAGAGCCATATAAATCCCCTTCTGTTTCATATATGCATGCTGACAGCTGACTGTTGTGTACAGATATCCTCAGCTTCTGAAACCTGAGGTGCCTACCACGAGCTGATCCCTACTACAGGATGAGATGGCCAGCTTTTCTCAGCCACAATTACTCTTCTTTCTGACAGCTTTTAGTTGGTCAGGTGCCAGATAATATTTCTGCAATGTGTTCATGTTCACCGTGAAAAAAAACAGTGTTTGGTAGAAGCCAAGCATTCACAGGTCTGACCATTACACTTAGATGCCAAACTGGGAGCTGGGCTCCCTAGAAAATACAAACCATCCTGGCACAGGTTGAGCTTCTAAAAACATTCAGCAGAATCTTAACGGTAAGAGCTCAGCGGTTGTTCTTTGATTATACTAGCAGGTACCAAATATATCTCTTACCTCTTCTACTTCAAGCACTGCTTGAAGCAGTTGTCATTATGCTGTTTCTAGACAATGAATGTCAAGCCAGGCTGTTTAATTTAACTTTCACCTAATGTGCTTCCTGCTATGGTAAAGACCAGAGCTGCTGGTGATGCACTTGATCTCTAAGTGCTATTAGAAGTTTTTGGGTTTTATGGTCTAGGTACTAAAGGCATAAAACTGCCACAGTCTAACAGGTTAGTGGTAGCTTGAAGCCTCAGAGAAGTAGCTGGGGAGGTAGAGAGGGTTTGGACTTTCCCCTTTGCAGGACTTACCTGGTGTAAGAAGTAGAAATCAATGGCACAGACATTTTGATCTGCCATTCCTTGGAGCCTGTCAATGGATATAAAAACTTTTTCTGTCCAACAAGATGGAATTTAAACACTATTAGAAAAGTAAAAATGGACAGATACAGCGGGAGTAACATGTGCAGTTAGGAAACCCCAAAAACTGCAGAATTGCGTGTTGAATGTAAATTTAGTGATAGGCTGGCCTGCTTTTCTCATTTAACTGTAGGCAACTTCTACAGGTTGTTCATAAATCCCTAGAAATCCAGAGACCACCATTTGAAAGCTACTGAACTAACAGGCAAGGTACATGGATGTGGCAGCTGGAAGATACTTTCTCCATTTCCCTTGAACTAAGGAGGTCAAACTATGCCACCAGTGAAACAGGCTATGAACTGAATGTATATTGATGTTATTTCCCCAACTTCCGTCTTGCTTCTCACATATATTAATTTTGCTCTGCCACATACATCTGAAGAGCACCTGTTCTCAACACCTGCTGACTTCCACCTGGCTGCCTCCCTGCCATGCAGTATCCCGGGAAAGCAGTGTTCTTCCCTGTCCCTATCAAGCAGTGGGGTCAGTAAGCAGATGGGGTGGGAGGGGAAAGCAGCCTGGAGAAGAGAGTTCTGCAAGATAATAGCTTAAGACAGAGAATTCAAGCAAGGAGTTTTGTGAGGAGGTCTTTTAGAAGACTGACACCAAAGGTTTACATGGCTTTATGTGCTAAAATTAGTTATGCAATCTGTATCCATCTGAATGTACATTTTCTTTTGAGCCAGAGGTCAAAAAAAAAAAAAAAGAATATGTAGTTAGAGAATTTGATAATGATTTGTGTAAAAACTGCTGCATAATTTCACAGGTATCTGCCTGGAGCCCTCCAAAACCTTGTATGTGGCTTTTGGTTTAAGCTCACTTGTGCTTTAGTAGAAAATTTACATCCCTATTTGTTAAAAAAAGAAAAATAATATTAGACAAAGCTGCTGCTAGTAACACGACCAGCTATTTGTTACCTTTTGCTGTCAGCTCTTGGAATCTCAGAGCTAAATGTGCATTGACTCATCAGAGGTGCTACAGATAATTGGTATTTTACTTACTTGTGTCATAGACTTTTGCTAAAATAAAAGCAGGGCCCCTGAATACAAGATACTGTACACAAATATAGCAAGATACAATTTCTACCTTAGTGGATCTTCAGCTTAAGAATATAAAAGATAGGAGGGAATCTGTTTTTCCCAGCTATGTTACAAATCAGCCTGGTTTTGTTGTCATGAACAACTAGCATTTTATAGTTTAACCATACTGGTAATCCACACAGGTAAATTATCTGGAATAACTATTGAAAAAAAAGAGCTGCTAAATGGGATATGCTGAAGTAATAGCAACTCTTTGCAAATTAAAGCAATTGGACAGATGAGGACAAAGAATTCTTGGTCTTGCAGAAGCCTGTCCAGAGGAGGTATTCCAGAGCAGCAGGAATAAGGTATTCCAGGGCAGCTATTGTGGAATAGCTCCTTCTACCTAACTCTTCTGTTCCATTTCTGTATGTAATTGTGCCCTCGGGGCTTGCTAGGAAACCAGCCATTTCACAGTCTGCAAGAGAGCAACGTGCAGGTAAATGACGTCCCCAAGAGTCTGTGATTTGGGTAGGTGTGATGGGAGCACCCACTGTGACCGAGTGAGCAGCACTTGGGTTCAGGCATCACCCACAGATCAGCCCTGCCGTGCAAACCGCTAGGACTGCGCTGGGCCAAATCTTCTCAGGAACTAAGGAGCCCAGGCCACGTCCTACCAGGAGCTAAGAGTTCCTGCCTGAGCCCAAACTAGACAAATCTACAGCTGCTACAGCTGCACACCCGCACCAAAGCGGGGTTTGACTGTGAGTCAATCACTTGATGCTACAGGTATCTGTAGCCCCCACCCCAAGCCCACCGAGCTCTGGTGGAGCAGCAGGCTGCTACGTGGCCTAAACCTATGTTGTATGCTGGCAACATTTATATATCCGTCTACAGCTTAAGTATTAGAAGTGTGGTAAGCAGCAGAGTGTTCTACCACCATCATCATTTAAACCATTTTTGAAATCATCAATTAAATCATTTTTCAAGTACCATTTCATTACAACTTAATTATTGACTATTTATTGTTAAATTGCTGTTTAATTATAATTCAGTTATTGATTAATCATAATTTAATTATAATTTAATTAACATTCAATCATTTATTTATTATAATTTGAACATCGTTTAATCATTAATAAAACCTTTTACTTAGTCCCACAATGACAGTAATTGACCTGCAACAGTATGGCTGGGGGTGTAGGTATATGAATGGGGGCTGAGATGATGAGGGGCCTAGAACATCTCTCTTACGAGGAGAGGTTGAGGGACTTGAGTCTTTTTAATCTGGAAAAGAGCAGACTGAGGGGGGATCTGATCAACATCTGTAAATACTTAAAGGGTGGGTGTCAAGAGGACGGGGCTGGTCTTTTTTCAGTGGTGCCCAGTGACAGGACAAGAGGAAACGGGCATAAACTTGAACATAAGAAGTTCCATCTAAACATGAGGAGGAACTTCTTGACTTTGAGGGTGGCAGAGCCCTGGAAGAGGCTGCCCAGAGAGGTGGTGGAGTCTCCTTCTCTGGAGACATTCCAAACCTGCCTGGACACGTTCCTGTGCAACCTGCTCTGGGTGGACCTGCTCTGGCAGGGGGGTCGGACTAGATGATCTCCAGAGGTCCCTTCCAACCCCATATCAGTCTGTGATTCTGTGAGGGAAAGCAAAGGAAATGGACGGTGGTGATGGCTGCTAAACACAGAAGACGTTCCACCTTTACTGTTGTTCATTTATGACTGTAAAGAGTAAAACATGGCAATAAGGAAACAGGATATTATTTTTGTGAGCAAAGGCCTTTGATAAGGCTGTATGTTTCCAGCTGGGATAGTTCTATGCAACAATAAAAACAGAAAACTGTGCCAGGTAACAACCAGAGTATTCTCATTCTAACCTCTGAAGGAAAAAATGTTTAGTCATATCGATAAGGAGCATTCCCCTTTGAGGAGACGCTGTCTACTAATGTTAAACAGCGCTGCTGACCTTTTCTCTGCCTTCACCACTTGTGTCTGAGAAACACACAGGCTTCCTTCCCTCCCCAACACCACCTATGAAACAAGACTGTTTATCCTGCATGGAAGGCATGGTAAACGGGATGCCCTGGTTCTGGGGGATGCTGGTGATCCGTTTGAGCCCCAAGGGAATAAAACGGGATAAAAACAGTAGCTGAAAAATAGCCTGTTATATAATTAGTATCACCCTTGTTGGACAGACAATAAAGCAGCAGATTTCACATGTGCAAGAGGGTATTTCTCCTGGGTTTTGTGCTTGCAAAGGCTTTTCGACCCCAGACCTGCTGTGCCTTTATGGCACCCTGTTGGTTTTACATAAAATTATTTTTCTCAGCAACTGCACGAGAGCCAGCCAGCCTCTGAACCTGTAGTGCACACTGGTATAGTTTCCTGTTTCGCTGCACCACAGCTGCACATTTCCTCCCTGTCGTTTTAAATGTCCGCGACTTGAGCCCTTAGGTTCCTTAGGTGCTCCTCGGTCCCTTTGGGAGAGCTGCCAGGTAGCACAAGGTGACCCTTAAATCACCGGGATTAATAGCAGTTACCTTAGCGATGATGGTCACAGAGGAGAGGGCGTTAGATAAAAAAAGCTGATCCCCCCCCGCTCTCTGCCCTCCTTGCCAAACAGCAGATGGTGTCTCAGAGTCCCCAGCCCTCAAACCCCTTGCCTGGACTTCCCACCACAGACACTGTGGCCATGCTTTTTGCCCTGGCCGAGGGCTGCCTTGAGTAGCACCAAGCACAGGGCGGAAGCTGGCTGGGTTAGTTGTTGT
>JAHREE010000152.1:4296423-4330185 GCA_033628505.1 Tringa tobata | reverse complement strand
TTTATGGGTATCAGTGAAGTGCGTACCTACGTGGGCTTGGGGAGTTACGGTGGCAGTTTGGAGGGGGTCCCTTGCTGTACGTGGGGAGGAGTCTCTGGGGGGTGATGTGGGGCTTTAAGCACCCTCTGTGGAGCAGTGTTGCTGGGGGAGGTGTGGGATTTGAATGGGTGGCCACGAGAAGTTTTTGGTGACCTCCAAAGGCCTGTGGGTTATATGACAAAAAAATAATAAAAGTGTAGAGTGTCTGATGTGTGGAAGCTGAAGGGTAAGCTTTGAAAGGTTTCTTGACAAGAGGTGCCACTAGCATGTGAAGGGGCTCAAACACATTTGGTGGGCATTGGTGGTAGATGAGTGGCTAAATGTTGGGCCTGGGGAAGTTTCCTCTTGGCCGGTGATTGATGGTGGTCAGCGTAGATGACTTTTGGCTCGTGGTGCATGTGGGGAGATGTATTTTGGTCTCTGTCTAAGAGGGTTTTAATCCTAAGAGAGGGATTAAGATGAAGTTGAGTCCCTGGTAGGGGAGGGCAGTCAATCTTTGATGAGTCAGTGTGATCTATTTGGAGAGATTGGAATGTAAATAGCCTGCAAGTGAGGGTAAGATTGAGCTCCTGAAAGAAAGAGAGGGTCCATGGCCATGACAGCTTAATGGGTCAGGTTCTGGTGTACAGCATGTGAGGAGGTGAGTAGTGGGGAAAAGGGGAGCTACAGCTCTGAGGGATGGTGTTAGGAGGCAATAGACAACATATTTTGTTCACTGACAAGAAATCTGAAAGTCAGTAGTCACTGGTGATTTGCTGGACTGATAGGTAGCAGATGTTTTTAATGACAGCTGCTCCCACCACCACCCTCCAATGGCCTAGTCATTCTAGCTAAAGTCAATGTCCCCTGAATTCCATTGCTAAAAGGAGGAGAATGTTTAAGTGGAAGTTATCTTTGTTTATTTTTTAATTTTGAGATGTTAAAAGACAGGTTACAGGAACACTGTGCTGTTGCAGTAACTCGTTTAGAAATGATCTTTGTATTGTCTTGCATATGGTGAAGGGCGGTGCCAAGCTAAAATGCCTGTTAAATTACAAGGTTTGGCAAAGCAGTGTACCAGCTTAATCCTAGGAATACAGTAGCCTTATTACTTTCAGTAGAAATAGTCAAGTAAAACAAATACATAAGAACAGACAGGTTTAGTTTGTAGCCCTTAGTTTATCTGTAAATGCCATTATAGATTTAAATGGAACAATACAAATCTTACTTGTGTGGTCTGTTTCTGGGTCATTTACTTCTGAATTTTGCTTAGGTCAGAAGTAGAGATCTGCAGATTGAGTTGGCATAGCATCAGTGAATGTGGGAGAAGAATGCTACCTACATCTAATGAAGGTCTAATTGTTTTCGTTTTCCAGCACTAGCTGCTGTATTTGTTTCGGAAACCTTTCAAGCGGACATTTGTTTTTTTTCTGAATTATATTTTAGGGAATGGCAAGAAATACTGTTCAAACATGAGAAAAAACTGTTTTAATGGTTTTTAATGCTACCCCCATCAAGTACTAGAGACAGCGTTTCTGTCTCTGGACATGCTCAAAACCTGATTAGACGAGGCCCTTGGCAACCTGTTCTGACTGACCCTCCTTTATTCAGGAGCACTGAGCAGAGGATCTTCAGAGATCCCTTCCAGTCTCAACTGTTCTGCGGTTCTCTGACTAGTAGTCCAGAGCTTTTCAGATTGCATTAACTTGGGGATAAATACTCTTCAAACATGTCTGTGTCTGTCCTGATACACAGGGAGACACAAATGGGTCTTTGCAAACCTTGGCTCGGAATTGCTTTGCAGTTCCATGGGATTTATAAGATCTCTAAGCTCTTGCAGGGCTTATGTTCAAGGTGTTGCTGCCCTTGGCTTTAACTGACTTTGAATGTTGATACAATAAGAACAATTTGGCTGGTATGAAGTGAACTGGTGCCACATACACACAGTCTCAGTTGCTTGTTAAAGGCTAACCCAGATAATTTTTGTTAATACAGAGGGAGAGATCAAAAAAGCAGAGACTGAACCTGCACGAAGATTGTTTTCCAAAGAGAGTGATAAGGTACAGTGCTTCCATTTTAACATTACAGAGCAGTGGATTTTTTCCCATAGACTTGCTGTTTGCAGTGCTAATCCCGCTGGTATCTTTTAAGACTTAAAGTTTGACCAGTATTTTTCAAAACCTTTGGAGTTATATGGTTTGTACTGTGTTAGGCATCTTGTTACCATGATGGATCAGTATGTTTAAAACTAAGTTGCTTATGTGTGTGTGTGTTTGCTGTTTTTTTTTAATAGTGTCCTTTAACGTTGAGGAAGAACTTAAAGAAGACAGTAGTATATATGCTTCAGCCACCATGTCTGGAATTGGCAATAAACGGACAGCTGGAGAGCCTGGCCCTTCTGCACCTCCAGAAAAGAAGGCTGGGGTTGAAGACTCAGGCACCACAGTGGAGACCATTAAGCTTGGTGGTGTTTCTTCAACGGTATGTCTTCCTTGCACACTCCCACTCAATGTCTTTTTTTTTTTTTTAAATTGGAAACAAAAATATCTCTCTGCCTTCTGTATGAACCCAATGATCTGGCTTCTGTGGAATGTACCCTGACGTGTGCTTCTGCACAGGAGGAGTTGGACATCCGGACCCTACAGACCAAGAACCGTAAACTAGCGGAGATGCTGGACCAGCGGCAAGCCATTGAGGATGAGCTACGGGAGCACATTGAGAAGCTGGAGCGTCGGCAGGCCACTGATGATGCCTCTCTGCTGATTATCAATCGATACTGGAATCAGGTTAGTAAAGCACTTTGTGACTTTATATACACTGCTCTTTTTTCTCTTCTTCTGTTTCCCTGCCCTCTGTTTATTCACATCCATTCTTTGTCTTGTTTTGCCTGTCCCATCATTCAGTTCGATGAAAATATCCGCATCATCCTTAAACGCTTTGACCTGGACCAAGGTCTTGGAGACCTTTTGACTGAAAGGAAAGCACTGGTGGTGCCAGAGCCAGAACCAGACTCAGACAGTAATCAGGAGCGCAAAGATGAGAGGGAACGAGGTGAGACATCTGGCTGGGCACAGTGGAAAAGGTGGATTCCAGCTGTGGACAATGTTGATGCTCCTTTCTAAAGGGTGGCAGAGACTTACCAGAGATAGGTTGCCTGCCAGAGCACATTTACTTTTTGCACCTCTTTCTGTTCCCAGGTGAAGGACTGGAGCCGGCATTCTCCTTCCTAGCCACTCTGGCCAGCAGCACTAGTGAGGAGATAGAATCTCAGCTGCAGGAGCGTGTAGAGTCCTCCCGCCGTGCTGTTGCCCAGATTGTGACAATGTACGACAAGCTACAGGAGAAAGTGGATGTGCTGTCCCACAAGCTGAACAGTGGAGGTATGACTGGGGGGGCTGATACTCAATGATGTCATCTGCCCCCAGCTTAGACATGACTCTGTGTTGTAGGCGTTAAAGCCTAGTCCTTCTTGTGCACATTTATTTCCCAAATTAAATTGGCTTAGCTTTCCACACTGTCAGTAACCAAAACCTCCAATAAAGACTAGTAATATATGCTGGAAGTGTATTATAAATGTCTCTGAATTTGAATGCTGGGTGCTCTGCCCAGGGTTTTTGGGCTAAGGAAAGGCATGTTTCTGCCTGTAGTGGGTTCGTGCACCTGAAAAGGTACAGATTCCAGTTGAACCTTGTCACCCAGGTATCCTTAGCCACTGAATAGAAGGCTTCATGCTTACAAGTGAAGAAATGAAATCAGTATTGCAAACTGATACTCAACTCCTCACTTACAGTTTAGTAAAAGGTGTAGGACTTACCATCTCTTCAGTTTCCTGCGAGTTTTGAGCAAAATGACAGCTGTCTAAGCCTGGTGTAGGTGTCAGTTTTGAACACAGAGTTCTACAGAAAAAAGCTGAACCAATAACTTCTGGAAATTAATATAGCAGGTTCAATTTACACTCACTTGACTCTCTGAAAAACTTCATTAGCTTAAGGTTAGAATTTTAATCTTTTGAATTAAAGTTTAGGTGGAATCTCAACTCATGCTTGGTTTGCCTTCTGTCCATAATGTTTTATGTGTTCTGATGAAGGAGCTCTGGCAGGTCTGGCGTTGGTGGAGCAAAGTGTTATTTGGAAGTCTTAAACCGTGTAGTAGCATTGGCCTTAGTGCAGCATGAGCCTGTACTCCGTTGCTGTAATTGCCATCTGGTATATTAGCTTAAGTCACCTATTGTAGCAGGTTTATGCATGAATTTGGCCTGCATTAGGGTGTCACTGGCTTACAAGGGGTTGTTCTGTGTAGCTGGTAGTGAATGATCCCTGATATCAGGGGATGGTAACTGACAATCAGGAAAGTATAGTATGTTAAACTGCAGAGCTTTTTGCTTAGTGAATGCAATTCAAAGCTCTGTGTGGCTGGAGATCAGACCCGTGGTAACCACCTGAGAGATAGTAAGCAGAAGATAAAACCAGAAATTTCCTTTTCTGTTTTCTTTTTTTCTTTTTGCTGTTTAAAAATAAAAAGGGACTTCCTTGATTTCTGTTAATTTCCTTTTCCTTATGCATATTTCAGATATTACACTGATGGAAGAGGCAGTCCTGGAGCTTAATACCTACCTCTCACATGAAAATGGACGGCTGCAGGAGCTGGCTGATGTTCTTCAGGAGAAGCACCGAATCATGTCTCAGGAGGTATACAAAGGAGAGAGAAATAAATCTGCTTTGGAAGCCTGCTTAGAATAATTTGTGGTTACCATAGTTTGGAAAGCAGGTTATTGCCTTGGAGATGGACAGGAGCAACAAGATTTAAAAGTCACTTTCAGAACAAAGGTTATGGAATGGGTTGTTTTTGTGGAGAACTGTACGTAGCTTTTCTGTGTGGTTTGGGTAGATTTGCTTGCTATATCACTGAATGAAAGAGAATAACCAGACCAGTGAGTTGAATGGATTTAATTTTTAAAGAAAACAGAGCAGAGAAAGTTGTAAGGTGATGGTAAGGTGGTTGTGTAAGCAGTTGAACACTTGACGTGATGACCCTGTCCTTTCAAATTCCTTTGTTTCTCGGTCATGTATGAAAGTGTAACATTATTAATTACAAGATGATCCCAGACACTAAGGGATTTGCATTATTGGCAGTGTTTATTTCAGAGGCTTCACTTCCTTTACTAACTGTGTGTGTTAACACTGGCCTTGCTTGATGTTAGACTGTCAAGCACTTCAGTGGTCTGTAGAGTAGATGAATATGTGGATTGAAAAGATTTAAAAAAAAATAAGTGCCTTGCAATAAGGGGGGTGGCTGCCCCTGTACTCTGCCAGATATTACCAACTTCTTGCCCCTTTTCCATTTTCAGTTTTGTCTTATTTTCATTGTTATGTTGGGATGCAGCCAGTGTAAAATTGAGGACAGTTCATTGAGTAGTCTATCGTCACAGCAAAAGACAGGTGGAAAGCACATGAAATGAGGGTATGATGAATAAGAGAAAAATTAATATTATTCAGTCCCAGAAAATGTTTATTCTGTTCAATATGTTGGCTGAAACACTCTTCTGATTGCAGTTCTCCAAGCTGCAAGAGAGAGTGGAGACAGCAGAATCTCGGGTGTCTGTTCTGGAGACTATGATTGATGACCTTCAGTGGGATATTGACAAGATACGCAAGAGGGAGCAGAGGCTCAACCGGCACTTGGCAGATGTTTTGGAACGGGTAAGAACCAACCTCTTTGCCAGGAAACCAGAGAAATTATTGTAGTTTTGACATGTGTGACATCATCTTACGGTACTTTACTAAGAGAAGTGAGAATCTGTAGTGTACTGACTTTGCTCTTGAATATGATATATCAACAGTTTTAGCATTTAATTGGGTATTGATGGAATCTGTTGCCTTTTTTGTAGGTAAATTCCAAAGGCTACAAGGTGTATGGAGCTGGGAGCAGCCTCTATGGGGGCACCATCACCATTAATGCCCGCAAGGTAATGTCAAAGGCTTGGTTAAAATAAAGTCAAGGAGAGCTTGTGCATATGGCCATAGATTGGAGCAGAGTTTAGTACCTCGTTTGCCACAGATCTGGGTGACTCTGGGCATGCCATTTTGTCTGTGTGCAAGTTTCCTACATCTGAAATAGACCTGACGAAAGTAGGCTCTGCCTTACTTGGTAATGTTACTCGACTGTTAAGTCTGCAATTTCTGTTGCTGTATAAATAGTTACTTACTTAGTACCATCAGTAGATACATTAATATTAGGATTTACAAGCTGTTTATCCCCAACAGTTTGAGGAGATGAATGCAGAGCTGGAAGAGAACAAAGAGCTTGCTGGAAATCGCCTCAATGAGTTGGAGGAACTACGCCAGGATCTTGAGGAAGTAACAACACAGAATGAAAAACTCAAGGTGAGACATCTGTACCTCTTTGAGGATGAAGTGTGTTGGCTGCCCTCCGTCTGCTGTGCTATGCTTCCAGAAGACCTCATTAATACTATTCTGTTCTGTGCTTGCTATTTAGCTGGGTTATATTTTGTACAAGGTACGATTTAGCAAGGTTGTGTGACTTGCACTTGCAATTCAGTGCATTGGTGACACCATGTGGTCATCACTGGAAAATGCAGTGGCTTCTTGGTTCCTCTTTTCCATTCTGATCTATTTAGCACATTTTAATGATGTCTAGTTAAAACTAATTTAACCTCCTTATAAATATTGACTCCTCTTCCGCCTTCCCCCTGCCCTGTGCAAGTGGAACCAGGTAACTGAAAAAACTGGGGAGCTTGTATAGGAGAGCTAGGGTCTTGAAAGAGTCAGTGAACTTAAATATTTCTCACTGTGGTAGAATGGATAGATAGGAAACAGCGTATGAGTTTCTTATGTCTTAAAAGTGGTAACACAAAAAGCTGTGGCTCTATAGTAGGTGAGTATATGCTACAGAGAATAATCTATTTTAGTGATCAGTAGATCTGTTAGCCTGTTATAAGAAATGTGTAAGTTGATAACCTAAGTTCCAGCATCAAGATTCAAGAAACTGTCTTGAGGCATCTCTAAATTCTCTTCATCCACATGAGTTTGTTTTGAGAGAAACACCATTTGGCTTAAAACTTTCTTTTTCTCTTTGTTAGTATTAAGCTCTATATATGTGTCTGCTTCTCTGCTGGTAGTTAGAATCATTTGCTAACCTTTTTTGGTTAGGAAAATTCAGATTCTGTACTTCCGCTTTCTCTTATTTCTCTTCCTTTCATCCATTATGTCTGTTACTGGTAGACAGCTAAGGTAATGCCTACTTGCATATGTATTTCCTGTATTTTTCTATCATACTTTTCTATGAGTCCATATTTATTCATTTAGGTGATTATGGTTTTACAGTAAATCCATTGAAAAGGTATAGCATATTTTCCAGGTTCATATCTTTAAAAGAAACTGTTGCAGGACCTGAGAATCAAAAACTTTTGTCGTAGGACTATGCAAAAGAAATAGCCTAGTACATACAGAGAAATCAAAGACTCTTCAAATTGAGACTGAAGTATATCACTTGCATGCACTTCACATCAGTGCTATTAAAGATAAACTTCTGTCTTTGCTTGTGGCAGCTTGATTGACTGTTTTCCTACCTTGCAAAATAGATACCAAAGACAAGGAGATAATTGTTCTTTCTGGGGTGTTTTCTTGTGTCCTGACTAGGTTGAGCTGCGACGAGCAGTGGAAGAGGCTGTGAAGGAGACCCCAGAATATCGCTGCATGCAGTCCCAGTTTTCTGTTTTGTATAACGAGAGTCTCCAGCTGAAGGCACATCTTGATGAGGCCCGCACTCTGCTTCATGGCACCCGCACCACACACCAGCGCCAGGTGGAACTAATCGAGGTAGCACCTCTGCTCAGTCAGACTAGGGAATGTTGTCATCCCATTGACCATCACTATGGGGTCTGAGTGGTTCTGGGAATGCTGAGGAAACTTACCTTCCTGGCAATAATTCATCTGTTCTGGTACCTCATGTTGATGAGGTGAGAGATTCTCTGGGGTCACAGCACCAACTTCTGTTCCCTTCTTTGTTTTCAGAGGGACGAGGTCAGCCTTCACAAGAAACTACGCACAGAGGTGATTCAGCTAGAGGACACACTGGCACAAGTCCGCAAAGAATACGAGATGTTGAGGATAGAGTTTGAACAGACACTTGCTGCCAATGAACAAGCAGGTATGGAGGTTTTCTGCTGTGCTTAAGAGCAAACAGCTCCCTGCGCCCCCCAGTGCCCGTTAGAGGCTGCATTGCAGTAAAACACCAGGTTTGATTCTTTATTATCATTAAATACTTGCTTTGACAGCTCTTTCTCAAAAAACAAAGCTCTTCATGTGTTTTATGGGAGGCCAGTTCTGTGTTATCTGATTTCCTTTTACAAGTTGCAGAATACATACAGTTTGCTAATTATTTGGTTTATGACAGAGTATTTAGCATTATTAAAAATTACTTCTGGGGGGATTCATTTACAGCTCTGGAATGACAAGCTGGATAAGAAACCAGTAATTTTCAAACTTCATCAGAGGAAATAAAGAAGTTATTTCTAAAATAGCATTTAAATCAGAGATTTTTTGTAGCATGACACATGTTCCTTAGGAATGTGGAGGCAAAATAACGTTAAAGGGAAATTAGGACCGGGAATTTGCAAGGACTTATGGTCGCATGTAAACCTGGCATAACTTTTTTCTGCAAAATGTGCTATGTTGCCTTGTTGTGCAGTATAATGAGTATAATCTTATTTTGGTTCTTTGCCAGTGTGACTTAGCTTTTTCTCCATCTCTATGAACATCCTTGCAGAAGGTTGGCAAAAGCGTGGTTTGTTACAGTTGTGTTTCTGTTTTTGTAGGCCCTATTAATCGGGAGATGCGTCATCTCATCAGCAGCCTCCAAAATCACAACCACCAGCTGAAGGGAGAGGTGTTAAGATACAAGCGGAAACTGAGAGAGGCCCAATCTGACTTGAGCAAGGTATCAGTGCGGGAAATGCCAGAAAAGAGCAGAAAGTGCTCAAAAAAGGGGAAATGCTGTCGCCCTTGCCTGCAGTTCAGCCTTTCTGTTACGGCGTGCAGGATGCAGTGTAACTTTTGGTGGAGTTCTGCACTGTGCTGCTTCCACTGACCAAATGAATGGTCTTCCTTTGTGGCTGTATAGTGCTCTATGAAAAGTAGCAGGAATTACGGAGGCGGCATGCAAGCATGGGTCTGGCAAGACTAGGGAAGGGGGGAATAAGGTGGATTTCTCGCTAAGAACTTTATTGTTTGCTCTTTTCTGTGTCTTCTTTCTTGCTTTTTGACAACAGATCCGCTCTCGCAGTGGTAGTGCTCTCTTACAGTCCCAGTCCAGCACTGAAGACACAAAGGAGGAACCTCCAGAGATCAAACAGGAACCTGATGATCCGTCTGCCCAAGTGCCTGTTCCCAAGGCTGTATCTGAAGACGTTAATGAAATGAAAGCCAGGAGAGATGAAGAGGAACGGGAGCGAGAGAGACGGGAGAGGGAGAGGGAACGAGAGAAGGAAAAGGAGAAAGAGAGAGAACGAGAGAAAGAGAAAGAAAAGGAAAAGGAACGAGAGCGAGAAAAACAGAAGCAGAAGGAATCTGAGAAGGAGAGAGAGCCCAAAGAGAAGGAGAAAGGGAAGCATGAAGATGGAAGAAAGAAGGAGGCTGAAGCGATCAAGCAACTGAAGGCTGAGCTCAAGTAAGAGTTGTTGTCCCCCCTTTTCCTGTTTGAATAGTGCCCAAACTGTGGTGTTTGTGGGAGATGACTTGTAGCTCACCCTTAGGAGATTAGCTTCACTGAAGTGAGAGGTTTCTGGCACCCTCTATATTTGATTGTGATTGGGACAATGTAGTAACATTTCTCCTATGACAGGCTGAAGCGTGAATTACCAAACCAGATACTTCATGTGGGTCAAGTAATCTTTATTTGTTACTGTCATAACAGTTGAGTAGAGCTTTGCAGTAGCAGGTTATTAATAAAAGGCACAGTAGTCTTCCCTGTCTTGGATCAGTACCAAAGCAGAGATGGATAGTTTGTTGCTTACTATTAGGGTACGTGTTTCCTCCCCACCCCACTTCTCTTGTGCCTAAACATGTTTCTTTACAGGCCTCCAGCCTGTACTGCTTGGCTATTTTAAATGACCAGGGTAAGATGAGCCAAGGATGACTCTGTGATATGCATACTATGTAGGAGATGGGGAGGATAGTGCTCCAGCTCTCATGCTGGGTGTGTAACAGCATAGGTTTCGTGCTGTGTTCTCACTGTTGTTTATCTCCCTGTATCCAGGAAGGCCCAGGAGAGCCAGAAGGAGATGAAACTGTTGCTAGATATGTACCGCTCTGCCCCCAAAGAGCAGAGAGACAAAGTGCAGCTGATGGCAGCTGAGAAGAAGGCAAAAGCAGAGGTAACTCTCATTTCTCTTCTCTTTTTCTCTTTAGCATGTTACTTCAAAACCTTCTTTTCAGATACTCTGCACCTGAACCGTGTTGGTTTTGTCTTCAAAACTGGAGATTGCCCCCCTTCTTGTCTTTGTCACTTTGAAGAGAGATTGGAATGTTCTGGAGGTGAACAGGGAGATTTTGGGATATCCTTCTGTGAGAAGGATGATCCCTTTGCCCAGGCTGAGGGACATGTCTGCCACTTCCTCAGTTGCAGATTCAACCAGTAGTGAAGCTGATTGTATGTCCCAGAAACATAAACACAGAGGACACTGATGTGGTCAGGCAGACTACCATGGACAAGGTGCTGCCTTCAACATATATAGGACTGAAACAAAAAAAAAAAAGCTTAAACAGGCAAGTCCTGTTACTCCTCTCTTCAGCTGGTAGAGATTGCTAGTGGAGGCATGTTCACAACACTTTCTAGGTTCATAAGCACACACAGATTCATAGATCCCAGCAGTACCAGCACAGTGCCTCTGTCTGTCTGGTACCCCTATCATCCTGGGCCCTCTTACCTTCTTCACATACAGGTTTCACCTGTAGCTAGCACTGACTCCATGCAGCACACATACACATGGGGTAGAGAGATAGATTACACAGAAATAGTTAAGAAAATAATAAGATGCAAGAAGATAGGACAAGCTGTGGGGGTCACATGCAGGACTGAGACAGACAAGCATGTATTGACTGCCATCATTTCACATGTGACCAGCTCCCTTTATACCCTTCTCTGTCAAACTCAAATTTGTTTGACCTTGCTTTCCCTTCCCCTGCATGTCCCTCCTGGGTTTGTACAGCTCTGTCAATTCTCACAGCCCTCCTAGTCCAGGATCCATCCCTGGTTTACAGTGTTATCAGTTGCAAAGTCCAGGTTGATCTTCCTGGAACTGGTGCCTGTAGTTTCCTGGTAGCCTATCAACTGTTGTGACTGGGGAGATTTGTTTCCTCTGTGTGCCTAAGTTTGTTTTGTCAGGTCCCTGTCCCTGTATATTTTGTTTCTGGTTTCCTCCCCCTGCGACCCCCTGCTTAGTTTCCCAGTTGGCAGGGTCCACAGCCAGATAACCATGCTGGAATAAACATTCTCACACTCTCACATGCTCTTATCAGTTAGTGTGACTGAACAGGTTTGGTTCTCATCGCTGCCTCCCTTATCCTGTGTCTGTCAGGTTTGCGTCTGTATGTTTTGCTTTGTGGCTCCCTCCTTTTCTTGTTCCTTGTTGCTTTGAAAAAGGTCCTTGACCAGATGCCCTTAAAGGAGCAGATGCTCTCTGTCCACCTACCCTTATATATATACAGCTGCAAGAGATTAATGTTCCTACTGTAATAAAAGATGCTATGAAATTTTCAAAGGTTTTAAAAACAAGATCTTAGGCTTACAGCCCATCTCAGTAGTCCGTCTGCCAGTAATACACAGTCCTGTCAAGATGAGATGGATTTTCTTTTCCCATGCTTTGAAGGCAGTTTCTCCGGTGTTCCAGAGAACTGTGGGGAAAACAGTCTTTTAACAACGTTCAGGCCACATTCTCATGTTTAATCTCATTTCTGTTTTGTCCTTGCTGTAGCTGGAAGAACTGAGGCAGAGGGTGAAAGAATTGGAAGACAAGGAGAAAAAGGAGAGTAAAAAGATGGCTGATGAGGATGCCCTCCGCAAGATCCGAGCAGTGGAGGAACAAATTGAGTATTTACAGAAGAAACTAGCCATGGCTAAGCAGGTGAGAAGTTTCTGATGAGCTCTGTCTTGGCTGGATCACCTTTTAAAAAGTATTATCTGCAGAATTCATATAATTAATACATGTTCATGATACTGTGACATGCCATCTTCCACGAAAAGGCCTTCATCTAATGAAAAGAGAGCAGGGCCACCTCAGGAGGGGAGAGACAAGCCAAGACTTGACAGACACTTTTTTAGAATTTAGATTCTTTTAGTGCAGAACTGTTCTATCTTGTCACTTAATCATTTAATGTTGAAGTGGCCTAATTGAGTTTAAGGGACTTGGCAGCATGTTAGTTGGAAGCTGTTGAGTTGTCCACATGTACAATTCTTTGCCTAGTGTGCGTATATGACAGCTGTTCAGCTAGCTGCCTGAAGTTGAGAGTCAGTTTCTCCCCAGCTCTGGCAACTACTGTCACAGCTGATTTTGCCAGCAGACAGGCCACAGTCTGAAAATGCTTGTTGAGATGACCATCTCTTTTTTTACACCTTCTAATTCAGGGCATCTCTGCTGTGACACAGACTTTTAGGGAGCATTTTTTCTTGTTTGGTGGGAGGATGCTGTTAGAGACATCTTCATCTGTGCTAGGGGGGTGTCTCTGAATAAAATGCTCAGGGTCATTCTAGGGGGTACAGGAGATGGTTTTGCCTAAGCCTGTGATGCTTCTGCAGGAGGAGGAGGCCCTGCTGTCAGAAATGGATGTCACAGGCCAAGCCTTTGAAGACATGCAGGAGCAGAACATTCGCCTGATGCAGCAGCTGCGGGAGAAGGATGATGCCAACTTCAAGCTGATGTCAGAGCGCATCAAGTCCAACCAGATCCACAAACTGCTGAAAGAGGAGAAGGAGGAGCTGGCAGATCAAGTTTTGACACTGAAGACACAGGTAACCTGGTAGAAGGAGAGAGGACAACAGAACTGGTGGGGGAAGGTAGAGGTGTTGTGGGTTAACTCTGGTAGGCAGCTAAGCTCCATTAAGCCACAGTGGGGGAGAGGATCAGAAGGGAAGAGAAGACGGGTGTGTTGAGATAAAGATAGTTCAATAGTTACAGGAAAGCTATGTGCACAAGCAAAGCAAAACAAGGAAGCCGTTCACCACTTCCCATGGGCAGGCAGGTGTTCAGCCATCTCCAGGAAAGCAGGGCTTCATCACACGTAATTGTTCCTTGGGAAGACAAATGCCATAATGCTGAACATACCCTCGCTTCCTCCTTTCCACCAGCTTTTATTGCTGAGCACAGTGTCATGCAGTATGGAATATCCCTCTGGTTGGTTTGAGTTAGGGTTCTTGTGCATCCTCAGCCTACTTGCTGAGACACAGAAGGTCTTGATGCTTTGTGAGTACTGTTCAGCAATAACTAATACAGTAGTGTGTTGTTTACACTGTTTTGGTCCCAAGTTCAAAACATAGCACCCTGCAAGCTGCTATGAAGAAAATTAACTGTATTCCTGCTAAAATCAGTACAGGAGGGAAAGTTCTCCTAACCAATCTAGGTATGCTGCATCAGACTGCAAAGGGACCTGTCTTAGTAAGAAACAGAGACTGCTGTAAAAGTATGAAATGTCCTATGAGTTCATTGCTATGGAGAGCAGGAGGGAGAAGGAAAGTGGAAAGTTATTTTCCTGTCGTAGTGGTACTTCTACATACATATTCTGCCATTCTTGGAGCAAGGTGGAACTGTTCACTGCCTTGCAGCAGCAATTCTCTAGGCCACCTTCCAAAACCAATCTTTGTTGTGAGTGTTTCACTGCTAGGTTTTAAAACGTTCACTGGAGAGGCTTGGATGTGCACTTAGACTGCCAGTGTGTCTGTTCAGGGAGAAAAAGGCAAGCTGAAGAGGTACTCCTTGGTTGTGGGGGAGGCAGGGATAGTTTTAGCACCCAACTTTGATGACAACTCTGCATTTCAGTCCTTTTGTACCTCCTCTCTCCCCTGCCAAGGTGGATGCCCAGCTGCAGGTTGTACGTAAGCTGGAGGAGAAGGAACACTTACTGCAAAGCAGTATTGGAACAGGCGAGAAAGAACTAGGTCTCCGAACACAGGCCTTGGAAATGAACAAACGCAAGGTGAGTCATTGCTTGATTTCCTCTTGGGTTGTAAGATGGAGTTGTTGTCTTGTGGGAAGCATAGAAGGCTTCTAGTCCTGGTAATCCCTGGTTTTGGGCTAGATTACCAAAAGGCTGAGAAGTACCGAAGAGAGTTCTTATTAAAGTGTTGTAGACTGATGAGGAGCAGGTCATAGGTACTTCTGTTAAAGTCTGATTAGGGAGCTGAAGTAAGGGGCCTTTAAAAGTAAAGCCATTGTGAAAGAAGAGGCAGCAGCCAGGTGAAGTTAACTGGAGTCAAAGCTTTTATAGGAAAAATGGAGTAAGTAAAAGGAAAATATGGCTGGGGAATGTTAAGACCTTCAACAAATGTCTAAGATCAATGAAGTAGGTCTTTACAAGTAAACTGAGACTAAGTCTTGGGATGGATGCTGCCTTTGTTGTTAAATATTTAGCAGAAATGCAGGAATGACATTAAAATAGACAGAAAGGAAAGCAGATATACCACTGTGAGGAGGAGATGGGGAGTTCACAATCACTTGTGCTTAATATCACAATCTGTGGTATTGAGGTAACTTGGCTAATAGATTCACTGGTGCAGGGACAGTTATTTTTCTAAGTGTCATGGACTGCAGTGTGACAGGTGTTGGCTCTACTGAAGAGGAATGCTGAAGCTAAATGATTAGAACTTGTTAATAATAAGGTATTTTGCTGTCAAAGTAATGTTTAGGGATGAAATCCAGTTATTCCATCTGGAAGTACCAATATTAGGTTGAGAAAATAGATCTCCACCAGCCCAAGGGGTATTCTGTGAGCAGTCTTGGTTTGCCAGGCAGAGGGACTGGAAATCACCAGAGCTCTTTCTCCAGGCTTAGTACTTGTTTTTTTTTTTTTTCAGGCTATGGATGCAGCCCAGCTTGCGGATGATCTGAAAGCACAGCTAGAGCTTGCTCAGAAGAAGTTACATGACTTCCAGGATGAGATCGTGGAAAACAGAGTAACTAGAGAGAAAGAGATGTTCAACTTTAAAAGGGCTGAGGTGTGTACCTCATGCACAGTCCTTCAATATCTGTCTGCTTTAGTGTCTATCTCCGTGTACATTGATCTTGGAGTGGGTTTCAACTACATACTTCTTGGGGGGGTCCAGTTTCACTTTGATTTCAGCTTCGTCAAGTCTTTGCTCTTTCAGACTTTGTCCACTGATAACTGACAGTACATGTGGCACCCAATGATAATGTGATCCGTTGTAAGTCTGTTGGACTATCAGGGATGAAAGTATGGGTGGAGTGACAGCCAGCTACACAGTTGGCCAGGCACTAATTCTCTTTGGTCCCTGAAGAAGCTGTGACAGACAATATACTACTCATTTATTTCGTCTCTTCTTTTTTTGCAGGAGGATATTTCTCGGTTACGCAGGAAGCTGGAGACTACCAAGAAGCCTGACATGGTTCCCAACTGTGATGAGATATTGATGGAAGAAATCAAGGATTACAAGGTGAGTAGCTGTCTCTATCAACTTTCCTCTTCACCTCTACTTCAGTCAAAAGGCTGTGTAGGCGTGTTTTCAGTATTTGACATCTCATGTCTGTACTCTGGCATTGTAGACCTATCTTTCATTGAAGAAACCACCTTCTTGTTTTGAGGAATGGAAGGACCTTCCTCTTCAGCCATCTTTTAACATACATAGTGCAACGCAGTGGGTCCTCACTACAATGTTTCTGTCTTTCAGGCCCGCCTGACTTGCCCGTGCTGTAACATGCGCAAAAAGGATGCTGTGCTCACAAAATGCTTTCATGTCTTCTGTTTCGAGTGCGTGAAAACACGCTATGACACCCGGCAGCGTAAGTGCCCCAAGTGCAACGCTGCCTTTGGTGCCAACGACTTCCACAGGATCTACATCGGTTGATTCTTTCCACTGGGGTGATGGAAAGTTGCTGCTTATTGCTGACCGCCCAGCCTCCCTCAGTTTCTGTGATTGTCACCTCTGGGGCACTCAGTACTTCTGTCAGCTGATCTGCAGTCTCTTCTGGGAAGTGTGGTTAGGGTATGGAAAGAAACAGATTCTGGATCTTGATTCCTTTCTTGTCCCTTTTCTTTTATTCTTGCCCTCGGTTTTTGTGGCTTCTTTGTGCCTGAGAGGACATTTCCCAGCTATCACTTTCACACTGCCAAGTTGGTAACATCTAAGTGAAGTCCTGCCTTGATGGGATGGAAGCTGTCTATGTTGCAGCAGAGATAAATGGGGCCTTTATTTGAGGAGTTTGCTTGGATGTTAATTACAAAATCCCATCAAGGTATGGTAATGTTTCTGAGGGTGAATAGTTTCCCAGTTACAGGTGTGGGGATGAATGCGTTCACCTGTAGACTTCAGTGGAGTGACTCCTTAGACATCCATCTTCCTGAGTTCAGGGCAAGAATCTGTGAAGGTTGGTGCATTTGTGAACATCCTCCCTTGCATCCAAAAGCAAACACACATCTTAGTATCCAGAAGAGGAGAAAGATAAGACATTGGAGAATTTTTGAAAATACCATTCCACTGATGAACTCTGGTTGATGTGGACATCTTCCCCTAGGTTGAGGCATATCTCCCATTGTCTTTAGTTTCCAGAAAAGAATATGTAGGGCTTACTTTGTTGCAACTTTGCCACAAAGATTAATCTTGTAATGCACAAAACCTAATAAAAGCTGTTGTCTGGGTTATTTTTCTGGGGTTTTTTTGCCTCTTTTAGTATCTGTCTGTGCTTCTGTCCTTTTTCCAGTTACTGAAAACATTTTTCAAAAGCTTTAAGCTCCTAAAGTATAGACAGAACCATATTTTTTTTTAGCACAGAGGAAGGAAGAAATTTAACTAAAACAACCTTTATTCTTTTAGCTGTAGCTTCACTACCTTATTCCTGACACAACAGAAGGGCCAAGATGCTGGATTATTTATGCAGTCATTTTGTCACGGCCGCTGAGAATTTTGTGAAAGCACATGGCATAGGTCATAGTCTCCATGCTTCCTGCAGTGCAAAGCTGTATGTGAAGTCTGCTCCTAAAATCAAATGCAACCTTACTTATTTACAGCATTGTGTTTTTCCCAGTGAAGTTAATTTTCTGGAAAGGTGTCTCATCTGTGTCCCTTCCCTGAATCATAAAATATGTATTGGCTTCTATTCAATGTAGAAAGTAACAGAAATAATAGTAAAGTGAAAATTATTCACAGTCTGTCTTATACTATATGTTATTATTTTTAATCTTCGTGAAAACATTTACAAGTATAAATTACACTTGTAAATGATTATGAATTCTCAGAAAGGAGGAGGAGCACAGGACCCCATCTTTGCAAGGGGGAGCTGGGATGCTGAGAGTTTGTGGTATGGCTGTTACAGCCTGTGTAGAAGAAACAAAAGCAGAATCCTCTCTGAGCAGAATTCCTTCTACAGCTGTGAAGAACTATTGGAATTAAACAGCCCTTGTAGAACTGCAAAGCCCTTTTGATCTTTCTCGGTCGTTAAGTCACATCAAACTACTGGAAATCGAGCCTGAAACTTTTGTGTGTATACGGGCAGTGTTGGGTTCACTCTGGTGACAGCAGGAAACGAGCATTTCAAACAGTGTGGATATGTTTCACAGGCAAGGTTTGGAAACTTCTATTTTTCTTTTTCCTCGCCAAGAAAAAACTATTTTATTTTAAAATAACATTTGAAGCTAATTTTGGAAGTGAGTAGATTTCCTTCTGTGCTTAAAAATTTAAATACTGAGAAACAGTGAAAATTTTAGATTGTCGGTTTTGACTTGCCAGAATGAACGGAAATAATTAAAAGTTTATCAAGACTAGAAGTATTTTGGGGTAAAAAAAGGGAAGAGGTGACAACTGTTCTTGTATCAAAAATCTGTCTAAAGTCAATGTCTGGGCTGTGGTCATTAAGCGTAAACAAAGAAAAAGCCTCTCTAGCCCTAACAATGTGTGCGTATGTACATATTTGCATATATATAAAGAAGAGTGGTTTTGCAAGAGTTCAGCTTAAATCTTTATGCTTAATGAGCAGGATTTTTAAAGATCATTGCTGTCCCAAGGCAGCCTATAAATGTAACAATTGGGAGTTTTTTCTTGTTTTTTAAAATCTGAAATAGCAGATGGGTCAGACTGAAATAAAGCTGCAAAGCCTGGAAATTTTCTTTGATTTTCCTTCCTGCTACCCATCTTGAACAGGGTGTAAAAACTGTGAGAACCAGCGTAGGCCAGTTGATGTCAGGAGCATGACCCAGTGTCAAGCAGGAGAATCATCCCCTGTGTCCTTACTTGACCCAGAGCCCATCTGTTGTTCTTCAAATCTGTAAGTTGAAGTTATTACCTTGTGATAACTGAAGTTAGAAAAGTGTTTGAATGGACTGCTGTCCTGTAAATCTCCTGCCCTCCTCTTCCAGATGAAGCTGGTCCTAAGGACAGTGTGGTGTTCCCAGCCCACTGGCTGTGACCTGCTGGTGAGCAATGACCTCTTGCTTCCTCCCCTGTGGGCTTCGCTTCCTTACCTGATGCTGGATGTGCCCGGGGCTCTGGGATCTGGAAAGGATGAAATCCTTGAGCAATTTAAGTTCTTCCCTTGGTCTGAGGAGGGAGGAATTAAATATGAGGCCCAACAACAGGGACAGGCCAGAACCATCTCTGTGTCTCCAGTGCATCTTCTTTTCACAGGCAGTCCTTCCCCTGGTTACGCAGGCATTGACATGTGTGGTACTCCCCAGCCCCTACAAAGGTGCAGCAATCTTTTTTTCTCTCTCCTACAGGATCAGGCTGGAGCAATAGTTGAATAAGAAAATAGTGTGCCAAAATGCCCCTTTGTTAGGCAACAATAACTCATTCCTTCTCCCAAAAGGCTTCTAGTTGGTGCTGCAGTGATCTGGAGCAATCCCTATTCTGCATTTAACATGGGAGTAGCCCCTATGGCACCCACCAGAAATACAGATTTTTGCTTAATTATTAGATGGTTGACATTTTTTTCACTTTTTTGTTTTGTTTTGTTTTGCTTTTAAATGAAGAGTGGTTTGTTGAAAGACTGGGTGTTTAGATTGGAACATTTTTGTTATTCGGTATTTGAAATCATTAGCATTTTCAATTACTTTAAAAAAAATCTTTCTGGGCTTATGCATGTAGAGATAAGGACATAAAATGTTGATAAATACACTTATAAATTTCAGCTGAAGTATTTTTTACGTAGTGTTTCTCTCATAATAATGGAAAGGGCACTGTTCATATGTTCTAACCAAATGATGTTGGAAGTTGTATGGTACTGGATGCTACACAGATAAAAAGCTCTTCCTAAAAAGCTGATTATCTAAATGAGGGAGGGAGGGCAAAGGAGGGCAAGAAGAGCAACCTAAGAGTTGCCCCTAGTCCTGTGGCTTCTCAGGAGCAAGGAAAGAGGGGGCATCCTTGGTCTTTCTGACCTACCTGATGTGCAGGGCTCTGGATCCCACTTTGCTGTTTTGTCCTAAATACTCTTCCCTGTGTTACTGACTGTACTGAAAGAAGCACATTTGATGCCCAAAAGCAGAGGCCAAGGACTGAGCGGGGAATAGAATATGAACTCCTCCTGATGAGGCTAATTCACGGGGGTATCATGGCTATCAGCTTTTAGTGGTCCATGCAGAGCTTTTCATTTGCAAGGGTTTTCCAAAGGTTAAAAGGTGCAAGAAGGTAGAATGCCTTTTTCAAACCCCAGAATAGAGTTTCAGATCTGCCTGTTGCCTTCAAACCATGAGAACATCACCCCTGGCAAGATTCACACGGGTGGCTGGAGATACGGGGAGGGTAAAACTGACTTTGGTGACATACCTGAGAGACCAGAGTTAACTCTGACAGTGTTAGAAATGTTCTTTTCCTCTGCCATGTGGCGTGTGTTGGGAAGTATTGTTTAAAAAGCCGTATAAATCCTCTTTAAATAACACAGTCAGTTGGGTTGATGCAGTATTTATTCAGATGCTGAACAGCTTACCCTTCCCCTCTACTCACTGTCCAGGTGGAAGAGAGCTTCACTCAGTACAATTGCCTTCGAAACCACAACTCTCCTTCTTCACAGTGAGCCCTGGTCCACAGGGAGGCTTTGGTGACTCCCTTTGGCTTTGGTGGGAACCGGGTGTCAGAATAAACCATGGACCAGAGCTCTCGTGTCACTTTGGCTGTGAGAAAGAACCTTACTGTCAACTGAAATCAGAGAATATTAAGGGAGTAGTTTCACATTGGTAAATACTTCACGTTTGGTGGTAAATACTGATTTACAGCATTGCCACCCCTCCCTTCCCTTGACACTTGCTCTGTGCCACCGTGAACCCATCCCCTCGCATCTGCTGGTGAGGCTGCTTGCAAGGCTCCTCTCTGGGTGGGAGTGGAAGCCAAACCTGAGCTTGGAAGCAGACAGACGTGGTGGTTTGGCTTCTGCCGAGTTATTTTTAAGCTGGGTGAGTTCCTCTTTCACAGTCACAGAGCAGCCAACATCTGCATTTGTGCTGACAGAGCCGAGGGAATGGCGTGTACTGGGATTGCCACCAAGAATTTGTCTGGTGAAACCACAGCTCCTGCCAAGAGGGAAGGGACTGCCAACACAGAACTAGCACCTGGCGTAATGAGGCAAATATAAGGAGCCTTGGCATGAGCAGATACTATCCCCATAGATATTACAACAAAAACATAGCAACAAAGGACATGCTTCCAATGAGCAGTTTAAATTTCTTTTTTTTTTTCTCTTTTTTTTTTCCTCTTTTTTTTTTCTTTTTTTTTCTCTTTTTTTTCTTTAATTAATGCACAGAAAGGGCTAAAAAAGTGGGAACCTCACTGTCCTGTCAAGTGGAGGAACCAGGAGCTCTCACTGTTCGGATGCTCCTTGTTTCTCCAGACCCTTTGGGAAGGGCTGGTGTTTGCCAGGAGAGTGAGAAACTTGTTATGAAAGGAGGAGGGCTCGGGGGGGGTGGCAGTGGCTGTGGGCTGCTGCAACTCTGCTCTCATGAAGAGCATATTGCCTGCTTTATTTTCGCACCTCTTCCTGGCATTACAAAAGTGTGTTACAAATTTTACGGAGGAAGGGGAGGAAAGGAGGAAAAGAGGGGAAGGGCCCAGGTACGCTGGCCTAGGGCTCTGCAGTCCTGTTTGTCCTCTGGTACTCTTCCAGCTCTGATTTCCTGTCCATGGCGAGTTGCAGCTCCTGCTTGATGACTTCGATCTGCTTCTCCAGCTCCGCCAGCTCCTGCATCACCGAGGTCCTCGCCATACCGAGGGACTCTGCCTTCCCGTTGGTCGTTAAAGAGGCCGGAGTCTCTCTCCTCACCTGGGGCAGGGGGATGTCTTGGTGCTGCCGGATGGGCACCTCGTTTTGCCCTTTGTCGGTGCAGATGTATTTTTTCCGGTGGTAGTTGCCCAGACTGGCGGTGTTCCACACGGCATGCTGGCTGTTCCCGACATGGGACCTGAACAGAGATGTGAGAGTCAATACAAAATCAGAGCCTGCTCCTGTGTGTATGCAACCCTCCCCGGTGAGCCGTCCTACTGGAAAAATATGCTGCTGCTGCTAGGAATTACACAGAAATATTATTCCTTTATCCTAGGGATTATTTTTCTTGAGAAGCACTAATCATGATTGTAAATGGTCAAATTTTTCTGACTAAACCTTAGCAGGGACTAGAACAGAATCCTAAAATTCACCTTCCTGGAAACTTTTTTTTTTTTTTTTTTTTCTTTTAGTTATGAAATTACAGTCCTCTCAACTCCAGCTTAGGAAAAGGTGAGTTCTCCTCCAGAGCTTTCTGAAAGCTTCTGTGTTTGCAGCGTCCTCAGTTTATTGCAGTTTGAGTTGCTTGTGTGCCACACTCTGTGCTAGGTTGGCGTGGAGAGATGAAGGGGAAAGTGTGCCCTTTGGAGGTCAGGTCTTCTTGAGTAGCTGCTTGTGCTTTGGGGGATGGACACAACGATGCGGATCCAAACCTTGCACTGTATAGAAACGAGCCTCTGGACAGAATAAACAGAATTGGGAGGTTTTGTGTTGGGGGAGAAATTCCCGTTTGGTACCTTTTTTCAAATGCTTCAGTGTTTTCCAGGGGAGAAGCTTTCCCAAAATATTCTGATTCCAGAGAATCTCTTCCCTCTTTCTTGGGAGCTTCTCTCTGCAACCCTCCCAAATCAGTGTTTTCCCAGGAGCAGCCTGTGGCCCCTGCTCTCCAACTGGAGCATAAAGAAGCACGGTTGGTTTGCTTTCGTGGGAGAGGAGCCTGGCTCTCCCACCTGCTCTGCCTTTCGGATAATCTGCGTAGATTGATTTTATAAATTGAGGCCGAAACTCTGAAGCAGTTGCTCTTAAAACTGCCCCATCATTGAGGTCTTCTGTGGGTATCCTTGGGCAAAATGCCTATTAGCGTGAGCTACCCATCGGCAGGAAGAGGGTTAACATTTCAGGACTGGGATTGCTGAAAACAGCTGGATTCAGGAAGAGCCTGGAGGTAGGAGTAGATACACATCTCACCTGCCTGCCGAGAAGGAAGTTGGGAAGTGGAAATTCCTCTAGAGGAGGTGGTGATCAGGAGCATTTTCAAAGAGAAGGATGGCAGAGAGGGAGGAGGAGAGGCACTGGGCAGGAGTGGCAGCCCCAGCCTGGGCCATGCTCCAGAGGGCTCAGGGAACCCGTGTATGTAGGATTGTTTATTTTTGTGTAGATCAGTGATTTTCTCATATTTCATAACAAAAGACAGGAAGACTCTCAAGTCTTGTACTAGACTGGATGCGTGTTTTGTGAAGCAATCATGTTAATCCCCCGAGGAGATGAAAACAAACAAACCTCCTGAAGCAGGTTTCAGACAGGGAATAGAATGACCCTGGGCAAGTAGAAACTGGCAAAGCATTTCCAGGGCCAGGAGCAGAAGCTGCATTTCCACACAGCAGTCTAGGTGAAAAAGGTCACTTAGCAAAGAGCAGAACTGCTGAAAAGGGGTTGTCATCCCTAGAGCTGTCTCTCTCCTGTGTAACCTCTGCACAGCCCAGGGTCCTGGGGCTCCTGGGCAACCAGTGCAACCAACCTGCCTTGGAGCAGAAGTACATGTCTCAGAGAAGCTGCAGGCCATTGTTTTGTAAATATTTCTGAGCCATACCATTACTCCATAATTTCTGATACATTTTTCTTTCCTCTCCAAAACACAGCTTTTTCGTAAGTGTTAGTAACTGACATAGCTGCTGCTGCTGGTGGGGGTTCTGTCTGGGCGCCTGGGCAGGTGATTTTAACAAAGCCCACAGCCCACAGTTCTTTTGTCAAGTAAATGAAAACCTTCACAATTTGGCCCCTGATGCTGAGCAGCTCTCCTAGTGTTCAAAAACAACTTGAAAAAAACCAGTGGATTTTCTTCCCTGAGGGAAATAGTAGCATCATACAAATTCTTTCCACCTCTTTTCCATATCTTGGTGCTTTTAACAATCCCACAGTCCCCATCAGGAATAAAAGAAAGTGCAGGATTGATTTGAGAGCGCTAGGTTGTACCTTGTTACATCGGTATATATGACAGGCTGGGCACCTTATCACTAGGTATCTCGAGTTAAATTCACCATAATTCTGTGCAAACAGCAGCTCAGACCCCGAGAAGAGCGTGGACAGTGGGTGGGCATGCATGCTGCGTGGGCAGAAGCTTTTGGGTAGCAGCACACCTCCACTCTCAATGTTGAAAGAAGATTTGTGCATTGTTTTTTTTTTATCTAAGCCATTCCGTGTGGGACTTATGGCCATTTCCTTGTGTTATGAAATCTTTGCGCCGCTCAGTATCTGGCAAATTCTTCAGCTGGTGCTTTTTTGTATCATCAAAGATACAGAGAGCCCCCTTCCTCTGGAAGGCTCTCCCTCCAGCTGAGTTGGTGCCTCAGGCTGTGGGAGTGTGAATGCAACCACCCATCGAGAAGGGTACAGGAGGAGGAGAAGTTTTGCACTGTTTTGCAGAGTTTCAGCTCTGGGTACCACTCTTCACAGATGAAAAACGAGGAGCTGCTGTGTGCAAGGAAGCGCCACACTATGGGGTTTTCTGGGGCAGCAATATGAAGGAATGAAGAAATTAAATTAACTGAATGCGGTTTTATATGCTTGTTTTCACATACAGGCAGTCTAGAAGCTTGTAGTTGCTTGCTTCTTACATTTGTTGCCACTAGTACAGGGATAACAAACTAAACACAACATACATTTACATATGTGGGTTTCAGTCATGCCAAGTATCTAGCAACAGCCTAAAAGACATTTTTTTCCTATAATCTGTGGCTGAATTTCTCTGTAGAAAAGCAATACTGCTGCCTCTGTACTTAAAAAATGCACTAAGTAGTTCTGAGTTGCTGAGCAAATGTATAGTTTTAATAAAATGCTTTGTGTTCCTGGTAGCTATAGATAAGATTGTCTCCTCTTCAGAAGACATAGGCTAGAAAACCAGGAAAGGTTGTCACCTACATTTTTTTCTCCAACAATAGTTGTTTGAGACAAAGGTTTCTGAAAGAACTGCATTTTCCACTTCTCAGCTTTCTTATTTCTCATTCTGAAAAACAAGAAAGCTGAAAAAAGTTCCTAATATCTATACTGCCTGATCTCTCATTCACTGTGAAGCTGTCTAACAGGGCCCTGGTTATCTGCCAGTGCTTTAGTATGTCAGTAATTAATTGCCTAGAAGCAAGGGCAGTGGACTTAAAAAATTGCAAAGTTTCTCTTTAGAATGGGGGCACTTTTGTTAGCTATATGTGAAATCATGAAAGAATAAAATTTCTAGATTTAATACTGCTGGAAACAGTTAATTCATTTCTACATCCTTCCCTTGTCGCATCTACCTTGTTTCCTTTTTTTTCTTTTTTTTCTTTAGTTCCTGTTAGATCCCTAAGTAGATACCCAGACACAACATGTTTCATTTAAAAGTAATTTTCGTAGTTTGTGTTTTAAGGTATGCAAAACTTCCTACCTCTTTTCTACTCGTTTTGTCTTAGGCTGGCATTTGTCTTCAATAAATGAACTGTTCAGTGCCCGATGTAATCTCTAGAGGAAAAAGAAGAAAATAAATTAGTAAAAGCAAGAGTAAGAATAGCTCCATAAATAGGTAAACAATTTGGGCTTTGTGTGATGGACTTGAGCATAAATTATTTCACATGTTCAAGGATACAGGCAATGTCTATGCTTCGTCATTACAACAGATTTGTTTTCCCGCAGTTTCCCAAGGAAGGGCAATCAATGGAAGGTTGATAAATAGTTTGCAAACAATCCTTTGTGTTAGAATTCCTCAGAAAAAAACCAAACTTCATTATTTTCTAAAAGATCACTTTCACTGTGCTGCTTTAAAGCAATAGCAGCTCTTTCTTTATGTGCCTTTTGCTGCAAAGTAACCTATTCCTTTTCAGCAAACACCCAAAGCCATTTTCTTCCATTATTTTCTCTGGAATAATGAAAGAAGTTACCCAGCTCTTCTTACATGTTTGGGGGACCTGTAACAGTGAGATAGCAAGTTCTGGTTAGCCAGTTCAGGAGAACAACACTGGTGCTTCTGGTGTCCAGAAGGGCAGTGCAAATAAAGGTCCCTTCTGCAAGCTTTGCAATTGTGAAAATTTGAACTGTTTCCTCTGTGCTTTCATTCCATCATTAAGTAAACCTCTTCAAATTCCAGAAGCTGCCATCACACTTCAAATGCCAACCATCAGAGCTCTTCCAACCTTTTCCACCTTGCTCTTGTCCAGGCTTTCTTAATCAGCCACATGATTTTCAGAGGGTTACTTCTGAACATGTACCTGACTTGTATGGAGCCAGTACTTCATCTTGGATTTCTTCTTGATTCGTGGCAGGACGAGTCTGTACACGATGTGTTCCCCAATGGTAGTGAGAATGGACAAACCAAACCCAATGCACAGCATCACAAAGAGCCCAGAGAAATGCTTGATGCCCATTTGCAGGGTCTGTGAATAAAATCAGAATGGGAAATTAAGAGAGAAGGACGTGAGCATATTTTAACACACGCTTCTGTTTTCTCCTTTGGAAATGTGGTCTGACTGAATACCCAGAGGTGAAATATTGCAGAATGTTCACAACAAACCCTTCTCTGCTGCAGAGAGCTTGGTGTTCCATGAGAGCAAAGGATCTGTCATGGGAATGAGAATTAGCCGCAGACCAGGGAATTTTTTCCCTCGTGCTGTTTCCCTAATGAGATTAAGTGTTGAATACCTATAAGAATCCAGTATTTGTGGTGTCTTTGCATTTGTAAAAGCAAACACTGCTTGACAGAATACAGTCAATGAACTGTAGAGCAAGTCTTTCATCAGCAGTGAGCTAAGACCGACTGTTCATATTTTCTGGAAATTGATCATTAACTTCCCCTTTTTGTGCTTTACCCTTGATAGAAGGTCATGGAGAAAAATGTTTTGAAGAAGTAGCACAAACATGGCACCTCTCCTCTCCCTACATTAACAGGACTGAAATTGTGTTTGTTAGGAACCCGACTGTAATTATGAAAAACAGAACACTCTCACCTTGTTCTGCTGACCCACCCTTTTCATGTAGGGTAGAAAGACTTTAATTAGTTTGAGTGTTTTATTGGCATTAATCATGTTTGAAGACCAAGAAGCTACGTACAGCACCCATTTGTACCACAGACACCTGCACTCCAATGGGTGGGCCAGGTTTGCATGTTATGTGTAATCTTACTTCCTTTATTCTCATGCCTCCAGAACTCGGTTGTGAGTTTATCAAGGAATAAAATCTCTCACTAATAATTGCTGCCCACAAACACTTTGGAAATATTTCTAAGAAAATAAGTTCTACTTGTACCTTTCTATTAAAGAATGCTATTCCTCAAGTCAGGGAAAAAAAGGAGCAGAAAATTGCTTTGGTAGGGTTGTGTGTCAGGAGACGGTATCTGGGATGCTGTCACCCTGGATAATTGACTTGTGTATTCCTTCAGCTTGTTGTTAGTTTGGTGGGTGGGCAGTAGTGGGGATTGTGCTTTGTTATGACTACAGATTTGTAATCCAGAAAAGAAACTGGGTTTAGTAGAGAGAAAAACCACAAAATCTTTCAAAAATCTTTCTATGACATGATTTTAAGCCAAAGAGTTGATCAGTGATATGTCGATTGAAGCTGAAGCTACTTTGTGTATTTGTTGGGTGATTGTGAGCAGTATTTCTCTCTCCTGGTTTTCATATTTGATTTCTGTCCTTTAAAACACAATGATATGAGATATCATATCACAGATTTTTAAAAAGAACAGAGCTTCAGCAATCCAGCAGAGTGAGAACTTTTGCATGTGGTACTGGCAATGAACTCCTATTTGGGGGGTTCTCTGCCAAAATCAACCTGCTTGTCCTGAAGCACACTGAGCAGAATTTTTGTACCAGTGAATAAACACTTCAAGGGTGTTGAAGGGTATAATGGGGGTGTAAAAAGCAATTTCTAAAGAAATTTACTGCAGCCTGGAAAGGGAAGTGGAAAACCACAATAGAGTGATGCTGGGGTAGAAGGGTGTCAGAGTCTTGGCACGAGGGTTTTCTGAAGTTGAGAGTGCCTCAGCTCAACCTAAAAGCAAAACTTCCCTCTCAGCATTGGAATTTCTCATTGGCAAAAGCCTGTTGTCCCATACTTTGTCCTTCCAGTTAGGGGAGCAGGAGGGCGACACAAAAATCACAGATGGTGATGCTTTGAATCGCTCAAAACCCAAAGTGTTTGACTGGAGGTCCGTGTTACCCGGCCTGTTTCTTTCAAGTAGGAGTGAGGCCTACTTTTAGGCCTCAGCCTTTTAGCTGAGGTAGCATAAAAGCAGAATGAGGCCCCACGCCTCATTTTTTTCTCAGAGGTCTTTAGAGCCCGGACCTCAGTATGACCCATCTCTGAATTCAGGACATGTAATTATCTGTAAGAAGCAAAAAGACTGCTATCTGTACTAGCTGAAGATACCAGTTAAATGTGCTTGTGCTAATTCTCCAAGAAGCATTACTGCAAATCACTTGCTTCCCAAAAAGGATGTTCAAAGGCAAGTATGAAACAATTTCCCTAGAGATACAGACTTAATAGTAAATATAAGAACAAACTGAATGAGAAATAGAATCATGATTAAAAATGAATAGATTTGCTCAGTCATCTGAAGAACACACCTAAATATATATATATATGCTCCCAGGCTACTGCTAGTTTGGTGTCACACAGAATAACAGCGTATGGGCAGACATTGCCATAAACTCCCTCAGCTGCAGGAACCCATGAATCATATGGGTGAAGGTCTCCTTTTGCTCAGCTGCTTGAGGAGTAATGCAGAAGTCCCCAAAGAGAGGGGGGACCAGTAAGGAGGCTTGATCTGCTAGTGTAGAGAGCGCTTGTATTACTCTGAAAATAGGAACAAGGTTTAATGGAATGTGATAAAACTGTAGCCATTCAAAATAATAATGGAAAAAAACACAGTGGCAATTGCAGCGGGGGTTCCTGCGTGTGTGAGATGTCTCCTCCAGCCTGAGGTCGGTGTTTGATGCCACCCCAGTAGTGCTGCAGAGAGAACACTTGGCCAGCTCCTTAAATGAAAAATATCTCCCTTGTCTTCAGTAAAGCTGCTCTGATTTATGCTGATGAGGGTCTGGCTCACTGTCCTGTCAGCTCTGCAGAAACATTTGCTACCTTCCCTGGAAACAGGTGAAAGAAATTCCAGCACTGGCATCTGAGATGTGATTTTCACTTGTAATAGATAGCTTTGGAAATTGTCCCAAACAAGACATCTTTTCCTGGGAAAGGAAATGCCAAAACAAAGCATCAATAATATTTCATCCAGCAATAAAGAAGATAATGCATTGAAAGAGCTGCCTGATAAAGGCTGCACAGTAGAGGGAAATTTTTGAGACTAAATTAAGTGGGGAAACGAGGTAGGGGAGAAATAATCAGCATGGTGTGTCTTACAGCGTATAGAATGATTATTTATAGCAGTATCAACAAATTTACATACCATTGTAAAAAGGCAATTTATCAGCTGTTCATAATTGCTGTAGACACACACATGTTAAATAATAAAGGAAACCATCTCATAGAGGCACGTCTCATTTTCCTAGCTTCATGCTGATTTGTATCAGAGCAGCAAGCTCTACTACTTATTTTGTAGTCTGTGTATGTATTTGTAGGTGCATATATAGAATATTTTTTGGAAAGAGCAGGAATAAACCGGACTCTCTATCACCACTTTCCTCTCGGCTGAAGTGGTAGGGGTCAGGTTTGCATGTGTGATAGGTCTTTGCCAGCAATAGAAAACTGATGACTTTCTCTACTGTAGTATCTCCTTTGGGTTTTTGGGTGGGTTTTTTTTTGTCTTTTAGGAATAAAAGCCCATAATGTGGTATGTTCTCTGTCAACCCAGGATAAAAACACAGTCCTTGTTCCAACTTTGTAATCATAAATTCAGGAGGTAGCTCCCTGCATTTTAGGAGAAGGAACTCAATTATTCCCATGGGGTGGTTCTGAAGCAATAAGCAACCATAGTCAATCCTGTGATAATTACAGCTAATGGTGCTAAGCACTAGCACTAGACTGGTAACAGCCTCTTTTGCCACTTGGAAATTGGGAAATTGGCAGTTTCTGAAAGCCAACAAATACAAGAACAGAAGTGGAGGTATCTGCTTTTTTTATATATCCTTGGAGAGACTTTTCTGAATTATCAACCCATATCTGCAATTGCTACCTAAACATTTCCTGCTGTCTCCTCTGTAGTTACATGATTTTTCTTTGGGCCCTGAAGACAAAGAAGGGGATGCAGAGAAAAGAGTTTGATATTTGCACTCTCTTTGAAAGTGGGAGGCAGAGACAAAAAACAGTGATTTCATTATTGGATTTCACAGGAAAAACTGCTTTACTCCCTACTACAAGAGACTGTAAATGCTTTACTCTCACTTTGGTTGTACTGAGAACAGTGAATTAACCATCAAACATGCCTGTGGTCCAGCTTTGGCTAATTGGAAGCCTCTAAAGATTTTTGTGGATACTTTACAGGCTGGGAACACAGCAGAGATACTGGTGCCATACACAGCTGAACCCAAACGCTAAATAGGGATATCGTGTGTATTAGCTTTAATAATAAGCTAACCTTTTTGATAGCATTGTTCCCATAAGGATTTTAAACAGCTTTGCTGAGATCAGGAAGTTAAATTTTGCAGCACATCTGTGAAGAACGAGTTATTTCCAGCTTTACTGGGGATAAATGGATGTGAAGGGCAGATTTCTAAACTCATTTGGGCACCTCAGTAGGTTTGCAAAATCCTATTGATGCTGATGCTTGTGTTTAGGTAACTAAGCAGTATTAGAACCTGTCCCTCTGTCCAGATTGGGGCATTTCTTGTAGCTGCAGAAAGACCGTTATTTATTTATTTACCATTTGTTCTTGTGGCTTTCTGTGCTCTCAAAGAAGTGGCAGCATTGAAGTAATATATATTTAATCTCTTTAGAGAGATTATCCTTAGCAAAGACCAGTAACCATAGCTATAGGGTTTCAAGTGCCAAATTTTAAGATACTGTAAATCATTGTTTTGCATTAGTTCCTTTCCCCTCTTGCTGTGAGGAGTTTTGCACAGATCTGGAAAAATACTCCCTTTTGTAATAAATCTTTTTCTTTCAACTCATCCATTTTCCAAGTCCTGTCTGTAGTGGGAAGAAAAACAATATAGATATCATCCAAATTAGGTACTGAGAAGATGTTTGCTTCTGTGGTATCACAGGCTGGTGAATTGGGAATAACAGCTTTGTCTCCTCAGATAGTGACCTGGGTGTTTTTTTCATTTTTGACAGGTGGATCTAAATCTGCTCCTCATTTCCAGGAAACTCAAAACATGCTTCTTCTGACCCTGTTGTCAGACTCAATACCCATACACTCCTTCCTTCAAGACCATTATGGACAGTATTTTTTTCCCCAGGGCAAGTCCAGATGCCACTGCCTCTTCCTGCATTGAGATGGCCCCTTTACAACGCAACGTCTGTCATTTTGTGATACCCTTCTTCACAAGTTCCCAGTCCTCCAGCGGGCAAGGGCCAGTCTCCTCCCCAGACAGCGTATGTGCAGACTGAGCAAGTTGTCTTGGCAGCAAAATCTTTTTTCCTCCTGTTTGTGTTTGTTTTTCACGCACTGGTAACAAGATACAGGGAAAGGTGACTGACGGGCAGCTTTTATTTATGAGCATAGGGCAGTTCGTTCCCTTTGTGGAGGGGTCTGCGTGCCCTTCCCTTGACACCTGGACTGCATCAGAGACAAGCACATAAACCACAGCTTCAAGGTTATGGCTAGAAAACTGACTGTTGTGTTGTCAGGTAATTGGTACTACAAAAAAAGGGAACTAACTTTTGACATTCGAGGAGACAAGGCAAAACTCGGAGCAGAAAGGCATAATTTGCTGGATGACAGCTGGATAAAATCACGGCAAGATGGATGAGGCACTGCCTGATTGTGCTGAGGCCAAAGATCACCGAGTCAGGCACAAGCCACAGCAGGCCAAGTTTGAGCAAGTTCCTTCAAAGACTCCAGAGAAGAGCCATCAGTGGATGCCACCACTGCTGAGAGAAGAAGAGAGGATGGAAGGACTTTGTCTTTGATGGCTGCCTGCTCTGGATCAGATGGAGGCCCATGGTCGATGACTGATCCCCACCACTACCAGCATGGACCTGTCCCTCAGGCACTGGCCGGTGGTGCACAGCACTGCGCTTTCCCCACATCACCCCCATGGAAAGCAGTGGGTCTGCAATAGTAAGGCCAGTTTGGGCTGGCATAGTTTGTGCATTTGCATATATTGTTATTGTAAATGTCAGGTTAGATACTATCCGTGTGAAGCATCAGTGCATTGTTGATATTAATAGCTGGGATACTGTTATGTAACAATACATCATTTTTTATTCCATTGTCATCTGACTGAATGCCCAGTCTACACGCAAACCAGCCCCTCAGTTCTACAGCTTCATTTGTCCTGTGACACTTGGGACTGGAGAATATACAAGCTTTTCAAGTGAAACAGAAGATAGGGTTTCAACAGTAACATTTAAAAAAATGTAGCTTAAAAGCTACGAAACAGCCCGTACACATAGTTAGCTTTTCCCCAAATCCTGACTACTCTTTGGGCTAGGAGAGGCACTTCTCTTTCACGCTGTCTTGAGAAACTGTGGTGTGCCAGCTCACCTCCTAAATGCCCTGCCTGGTCTGAACAGTCAGGACCACTGCTAATTGGCAGGCAGCTTGCCCGTTAGGGCCATCCACCCTGCCTGCTGTCGGAGTGGCTTGGTGCCATAGCTGTTTCCCTACCGTCAGCGGAAAGCGGCCAATTCACTCTATTTTGGTTCCCAAAAATGCCACAGAAAGAAAGAACGTGCAGTCTCTCCTGAGCCTGAGTGGAGCTAATATGCTGGAAGGGAAAGTCCTTAGGAGCCTGGCTCCTGCTGAAGTGGCATTAATAGCAGTAGAGGAAAGGCTAAGTGTATTGTGTACAAATTGAAAATGAATGACACTGATTATGTCTAGATGTAATACGTGCAAATACAACTCTTCCAACCCCACCTTCCTCCTGCTCCACGCTCTGCCCTGAGCAGGGACTTAGCAAATGTGCAACAAGGAAACTCCTTTGAGACTGGAGAACGACAATTTTAAATCAAGGGTACTCAAGCATTATTGCTAGTGACTAGCAATCAGTGTGAACAGCCACAGCTACAACAATTACTTGTGGCAGAGAGGTCAAGACACAATTCACTGCAGCAGTTAATTCCAAGTCTGAGTTAGCTGCATCCCCCATGGATGATCCAATGGGTGCCGGTCAGAATAAGATGCCCTGGGCAAGTGGTTTTGCTGAAGAGGTTCACACAAAACTGCAGAGTCAAGCCCTACTGACCTCTGCACTTTCAAACTCATCTTTGGTTTCTCAGCTGGAGGAGTCACTGCAAATTTTCCAGCCCCAGTCCGGGCCATGCCTTTCCAAGACAACTTTGTTTTTGAATGCAATTTAGAATGAGCCAAGTGCTGCCAGACAGAGAGAGATGGAAAGAGCCAGCAGTGAGTTCTGCCACAGGAAATATAATTTCACATTGTAAGATTAGAGAAAAATGATGGGTAGGAAGATGAATCTCAAAACACATCTAAAGAAAAAACAACTTTGGTGGGCAGGAGTGGCAGGTGGATAAGAATCAGGTATAACCTAGAGGTAGTGACAAAAAGGAAGATGGATATTTCACCCATTTAAAGGCTATACTGATCAATGTGTCACCTACATATATTCCCATATTTGAGCCATTACTCTAGGTCAACAGGAGCAGTGTGTCACAGACCAAATCCATCAAAAAGATGTAGAAAAATACAAAGCCATACTCCAGCTATCAAAAGGCAATTGCTGGGTCTTAGTTCAGTGTATAATCCATGTGAATGACTACCCACTTAGAAGCTGAGACTTTTTCTAAAATGAATTATCTGCTTCTGTGCTGAACATTGTCCTCACTTCAGTGAATCTGTTGAATGCTACAGTGACTGACTGCAGGGAGTTAAATAATGGAGATTTCTGGGCTGTACAGCAGTAAAGGGTACAGACTGACATAGAGATAAGACC
>JAHREE010000152.1:4261273-4291982 GCA_033628505.1 Tringa tobata | reverse complement strand
AGGTACAAAGAGATGAATAAATCTTTTATCTCTAGGAACACAGCCTTTTGCATGCCCTTGCCATGGGTTCTTCTTTTTTACCTTGCTTTAGCAACGCCAAAGGGCCTTAACGTCAAGTAAACCGTTCTGTGATCCCTTTACATTGTTACAGCCACGGATGTGACTGTGGTGTCTGACGTGGCATTTTATTTTCTCCCTATCTTCTGATGAGAAGCTGCATGTGCATAAATGTATACGGGAGCAGCCAGTATCGCTGCCACACAGCAATGCAGAGCCCAGGGGATATGGCTTCTGTTCCTGCCGTTCTGCTCTGGCAGTGACACGGATCTCTAGATAGTAATAAATACAGTTTTTAGCCACTGTGTCATCTTTTACCTCTTTAAAGTGCTGGTAAAGGACTCAGTGTATGTGAAAATGGATTCAGTAATTCTAAATATGGTTTTTCAATTTGCAGAATCTGTAGTTTGACTTTAGAAAAACAAATGCAGTTCATGCCTGGAAGACACACAGAGGCCCCACCTCGAGTGCTGTGTCCAGTTTTGGGCCCCTTACCACAAAAAAGACATTGAAGGGCTGGAGTGGGTCCAGAGAAGGGCAACGAAGCTGGTGAGGGGTCTGGAGAGTAAGTCTTATGAGGAGAGGCTGAAGGAGCTGGGGTTGTTCAGTCTGAAGAAGAAGAGGCTGGGGGGAGACCGCATTGCTCTCTACAACTACCTGAAAAGAGGTCGTATAGAGGTGGGGGTCGGTCTCTTCTCCCAAGTCATAGGCAATAGCACTAGAGGAAATGGCCTCAAGTTGTGCCAGGGGAGGTTCAGGTTGGATATTAGGAAAAATTTTTACACTGAAAGGGTTATTGCACATTGGAATGGGCTGCCCAGGGAGGTGGCTGAGGCACCATCCCTGGAGGTATTTAAAAGACAGGTTGATATAGTGCTTAGGGACATGGTTTAGTGATGTGGGTGGGGTGTTTGGGGTTTTTTTCAGAGTTATGTTGATTGTTGGACTAGATGATCTTAAAGGTCCCTTCCAGCCTAGACAATTCTATGATTCTATGATTCTATGTCCTGCTGATTGCCTGCAGAAATTCTTTTCTCGTCTACTGTGGATTTTTCCTTTCCAGTTCAAAATTCAGATTTTCGGACTGTCTCCTTTACAAAAAAAAAAAAAAAAAACAAACCAAAAAACCCAAATCAACAAAACCAAAACCAACCAACAGAAAACACAGGAAGAAAGAAAAAAATATACGTGAGAGGTAAATTTGCCATCACAGTGGTTTGCTTTTCAATGATGCAGTGTGATGTGGTTTGGGTTTTGATTGATTTAGTTGAGAAAGTTGAAGATTTATCACGTTACATGCGCCTGGTGAGACATGCTGCTCACACAGCTCTCTGTTTGTCTGTTCTCCCCTATAACAAAAAGAAAATAATAAAATGGATTGCTTTCACGTCTCTGATGTGAATTCAAATGGGAGACGCCGATGAGGTATAGCAAAAAGGAGGGTTCTACAAAATGCCTCGTGCTGGTGACTGGTAGCTGAAATGATTGAAATGCTCAGCTCCCCCTGGCCTTCATTTAGCATATTGCCTTCCTCAATCAGGTCTGAACATTTCTGAAGGAGGTCGTTTTAATGTGCGATGGGAGCGGCCACAGTAATTGCCCTTGGAGGAGAGGAAGAAGGGAACTTCAATCATTTTCACTGTCTGTCATCCATCACAGAAGTGATTCCTGAAGTCTAATAGCTGCTAATGTGCTCACCATGCCAGGGGCAGCTTCGGACAAGCCCGGCTTCCAGGCTGCCCTTCCAATCTGTCCTGGCCAATACACTGGGGCTGCAGGAGGCCACAGACCAGGGCAGGCTCCCTTTAGCTTCCATTAGCTACAGATTCAGTGGGAATCTTAAGCTGACCTTTAAAACAGGAACAGTACTTGCCTGCTTCAGATGAGAGCAAAACTGTAGGACAGCACTTTGAACGTATTTCACTGAGTTTTGAACATGTGTAATGAAACTGAGCCCACAAAAAGCAAGCCTCGTTTCAGGTGCTATGTTATTTTCATTGTGAGCAGATTAATGGACTGTGCCTCCCACTTGTTTGGAGACAGACCGTCCCAGCACTTTGAATAATTCCTGTACAGAGCACTGGCAACAGATGGTACAAGGGATCCGAAAGTTCAGAAAACACAAAAAAAGGGGTAAACCTTGGTTCTGCTTAACCACTGAAAACTCTGCATGATCTTCAAAGGGTCCAGTTTCACCTGCATACTTTCACTGAGAATACCAAATCACGATAAAGCAAGTGGAACACATGAGAAATAGAGCAGTATGTTATAAAAATGATTACTACCTTCAATGGCAAAGGGTTTTCCCACAGTGAGAAGCTTGCAGTCAGCATCTATTGATACTTCATAGTCTAAGAGGGCTTTATCCATGATGAAGGCATCGAGCTTCTCCGGATCATGCCTGTGTTCAACATCAAAGTCAGAAACAACCACTTCACAGTCTGAGCCTCAGTGATACTCACTAAATATTTATCTGTGCAGTTCCCTGGAAGACAACTGAATGAAAACAGACACTAGGGACCTCTATTTTAAATACAAAACTGGTCTATGTTTTGAAGAAGGGAGCTGTGGATGAACTACAAACTTTGTGCATCTGCAGCAGGACAGTGGGCATAGGACTTATTTTGCTCCCATGAAATACCACTGATCTGAAAGTTAGAAAATACTACAATGTGCTAGACTTCAATGCAATTTAAAGGTAGCATATAGCTTTATTGGAAAAGATCAAGAAATGCGAAAATACCAGCGCTTGTCTTGGTTTCATTGTGATGTTAAAGTTAGGGTCATTAGAGGAAAAATGCAGGAGGATAACTCATACAAAAGTGTTTCTCCTCCTTTCTCCTTGAATATGAGGTAAATTATTTGCCTTCACCCAGACCAGCTTTTCGGTATGTTCAGTCTTCACGAACAGAGAGGACTGAATTTTATTAACATAATAATTAATGAATAGCATGCTTGCATAAAATGATTATATAAAACAACAGTTGCAGTGCCTGTTCTCATCTAATCCAGGGACTGCACCCTCCACTCTTGTAATCTTAAAGATCTGGGTGTTCTTCTGATGTGAAGCTACGTTACTTCACTGTTTTTGATTGATTGACTCTAGTTTACCCAAAGGAACTGCTGTGTATCTTAATTATCAGTAGTATAGGTCTGGGAAAAGTACGTAAACAGGAAACAACTTCTGGTGAAAAATTCTCGGGCCATCTGTTACACAATTTCTATGTGTAAAATTAGTGAATTATTTCAGGCTTATTATTTATCACCTCTCCTGCTTCCTGGCAGAGTGAATAAATTGTGTGACCCCAGACTGTTAGGCACAAATATCTCTGAAACACAGTAATGCCATGATTCCCTAAAGCAAGAAGACTTGGTGTTTATTACTTTTTACCAGTCTAATGTTTCTTTTGTTGATTTTAATGATAAATGCTTTAAGGTTTCTCTCTGAGAACCTTCTCTCCTCCCAGCATGCTGAAGATGCCGAGGGACCTCAGTCCCAGCTTTTGCTTGGACTGTGATGTTTTTTTCCTAGATGTTTCTCACTGCCTGATGAAGGGCTCCCAAGCACAGAAACCTGCCAGGATTTATACGTTGCCCATGCTTGATGGCACCCTAGCAGCTAGTGTGAAGCCCTGCTTCCCCTGGAAACCCTCCAGCTGGTGCTACACCAGCTTGCTCTCCAAGTATCACTCCCTCCAGGTGACTACAAGCTTCCTTCTCTACTCCATCTGCCACCCTGCCTTCAGTGACTGTTTCGTGGGATAAAGTGACGCTGGAAGTGGGAAACCCATCACCAACTGACTGCCGTGCACCCTGGCCGAGCTGGTCTGCTGTTGCTCACTTGAGATACGCGACTCCATCCGGGGTTGCGGGGACGTTGTACCGTCGCATGTACTCGTGCATCTCCGGGAAGCTCTGCCTCACATAGTCTTCTGCGCTGCTTTCCCGCACGGTTCCAAACCGAAATCCTTGGGACGGGTGGTGGAGCTGAGGAGATGAAATTACACATGAGAAGAGCCTTTTTTCCTCCTTCACATCTGGTATCTTAAGTGTGAACATTTTGTCAGAAATTCTCAGCGTTCACAGACCTGCCTCTGATGTGTTCCTGCAGTCAGCTTTCCACATCACAGGAAAAGTTTGAAAAGACTTACCAAGTGACTGATTAGCCTGTTCGTCTGCTTTCAGGAATTTTTTCAGAAGTGAAAAATATTTCCTTTGAGGCACCCTGAACCCTCATATCTAGGTGTCTGATTGTATTATTTGCCTTTAAACCCATCAGAGTTTCAGGCATTGTCATGAAAAGCTTCCAGGCTTGCTAGGATCTACTTTCTGAGGCTCTGGAGAGCCAGTGAAGGACCCACAGTCTGGACTTGTTTTGGCAGAATGTCTTTTATTGACCCCCTAAGGCTGACATTTAGTCTTCTGCAGAAAGGTAGCACTACCATTTCATTTCTAGAAGCCTAGACACCATACCACACACTTTTGCTGTCTTTGCTGCCATACTCCAGAGAGAAATTAGGACTGAAGTGTTGTGGACACAAAAAAGTCTCCCCTGCCAGCGGGAAGCAGGAAGACTACCCCTCAGCATAGCCCAAACTGTAAACTCGATTACCAGGCTGTAGGCATACAGGCAATTTTTGCAATGTTGTGTCCTTTCCTTTTCAGAACTGGCTCCACCTTCTGTATCAAAGCCCATAGTAGTTTGTATGTTCACAAGCTTCACAGATCTCTTTTTCTAAAGTACCTTGTTTGTCTTTGGAGCATTTAGTGATTCACGGAAAACTCTAAGACTGCGGTGTAGAAGTCAGGTGGTGTCCTCTACCATGTTGAGCACTTCCTTGAGATGGGCGAGTGTAGCCAAGACCATATTTATTGGAAAGCTTTCAGTAATGCACCAGCCTCTAAAATGTCAAACTTTCAGAGCACAGGAAGCCAAATAAAGCTAAGGCTTAAGTATCCCATGTTTTGTTTGCTTCCCAGGAAGCTCACGGTCTTCACAGCAGCTTGCAAAGATGATCTCACCATGGCCACGCTCTCTGTTGCAAAGACCACGCAAAGAGGCATTCTGCTGGTCCATCTGGCTCTCTGCATTATCATATATGTTAAACAGCATGTAGGGCAACACAAAGCCACGCAAAAGAACTTTCCCACTCTTCTTTCCAACAACCCCATGGATAAAAGGGTATTCTTAACTTTTTTAAGAATAACAGAGGTAGGCTGTAAACGCACAGTCATCTAGTTCAGTCTGAAGAGAACGGAAAAAAGTATTTTGGATGGTATTTTGATGTCCTGGAAGCTAAGAATATACTGTATTTTGGATAATTTTTATCTGGAAAGCTGGCACGTGCTTTCTACATTGTACTTTGCTGATCTGATCCCTGTGTTGCAATCCAGGAATAAGGCACTTGGGTAAACGCAAGATTGTGGCCATGGAGGGAGTCTTGGCATGTTTTGTGAGGTGTTCTGGTCTGGATGATCACAGGACAAGGCATGCAGGGTGTGCTCAATCCAGAGCTGGCCATGGTGCATGCTGTGCCAGAAGGACTGTGGGCACAGAGGGAAATGTTCTTGCCTGGAAATGTGGAAGCAGCATTCAAGTGCCAGAAGACGTAAGTAACTGCGAGTGGTGCTGTGACAATACATCATGGAGACTTCCAGCACAATGCTGTCAACCCAAATCTAGGTCTAGTCTCAAGACATTGAAGATAACTTGCTTAAAGGATGAGCTTGGAGTGGGCTCCATGAAGTCTATGTCCCAAGAAGCTGGTTGCCACAGTCAGTACTATGTTTTGGGGTTTTATTTCCTGGCAGTTTCAGCGAAGAGACTAAAAAAACCCCAGAGTCTCAACACTGAACCACACTGCCACCTTCCAAGTCTACCTAGATGTTTGTTGTGATGTTTGTGGCCCACCTGGTGATGCCAGCTGCAGTGCAACACCTGATGGGCAGATAAGGACTGCTGATACCTGACTTCACTGGAAGGTATCCCTCACTCAAGCTGTCACCAATGTGTACATTTAGCTAAATATTTAAGCCTCTATGAGAAGGGCTAGTACAAAAGAGCGTTAATTGCCCTTCCATGCAACTTTCTGTCCCAAGTCCTTTATTGAGGACTGCCCATGCTTTGCTTTGGGTTGGGCACACTGTCAAATTTCACCGCAAATGATGACAACACTGGAATATGTATTAGATCAAAAGTCCATCTGGTTTAATATCCTGTCTCTTGCAACACCATATGTCTGGTGGGAAGTCTTGGAAAGGCTCTGTAGGGAGGTTTGTGATCCTTTGCATCCTATGCTCTTCCTGCTTCTGGTAATCTATGCTTTTTCTTAAGCATAATTACGTGTCTGCAACTTTGATGACTCTTGACTCCTTTTATGAAGGATAAATCTTAATAGTATTTTAAGCCTCTATGTTTTCTGGGACTTCTATTTTCTTACTGCTGCTTATCCACATGAGGGAAAGCTTTGCTTGCAGCTATATGAATTGTGGATTAACAACACAAAATGCTGCCAAAAGCAGATAATGGACTACCCGCACTACCTTCACTGCTAATCTACTGAAACTGCCAAGGGTTACTTGCTTCAACAGAAGATAAAAACTTCATGATGGAAACAAGACTCATCAGCTGTCACTGCTGCCTTCTTACTTTCTAAAGTCCTCTCCTGGGAAGATTCTGTGAAAAGATGGAAACCACAAATACCTGTGCCCCAACAGGTTAGGTAAATGTCACAGTCTTCCCATGAGTCTGAGTCTTGCCTTATTAGTTGTCTTGTTTTTTGTTGTTTTAAATTTCTCTTTTCTGTTTATCATGCTCTCATTTGTATTTCTCATATTTTAAGAGTCCTATATTGAAAGATTCTCTGTTTTCTTTAAACCAGTAACAGAATCTTAATGCCTAGGGCTTCAAAGAAATCATTAACTCCGAAAAATCACCATTTAAAGAATCACGATTTGAAAAATCAAGAATGGATTATATTTTTTAAAAAACTGGTGATGTGGGGTTACTTGCTTTTTTGTATCAGTAATAGCAAATATAAAAGGTATCCTATTGAGAGGAAATAGCTGTCCAAATTATGGGCATTTCTAGTATGTGGAGGCGGCACTTCTGAGTACACTTTACTGTGTTTTTCTATTCAGCACTCACTCAGTGTGAAAGGTGAATAACCATCACAAAGCAGGTAATGGGCACTAGGAACTGTTGACACTTTTTGTATCCGTAGAGTACCTGGAGATTTGCTGGTGATTTCAGTATGATTGAAAATAAATGAATACAGTAGCTGCAGACCCATCTCCAGACATGAGCTTTCTTGGCATTCAGCTTAGATAACCTTACAAGGTCCCTCCAAAATCAGACAACTATGGCTGTAAGAAATCAAAAGAACAAGGTTTGTTTTGACCTAGAGAGAGACTTCCAGGGAAAAATGAAATCTCAGCTTGACAATTCATTGAACAAGATGTAAAGATAGTTATGGGTACAGATGATATATCCTATTCATCTCTTTAACTGCCAGACCTCCCTTTTGAAGACCCGGGAGCAAAGCAAATCACTCAGGTTTCTGAAAGGGTCATTGCTCCTGGATGTGATTGCTCCTCAGCCAGCAGGCTAACTCTGTACTGCCAAGCATCCTTTGCCATGCAGTGCACTGGAGCTAAGCACTGCTGCTGGATGTGGGACTCGTCAGTGTTTAGTGAGTAGCCAGCCCTTTGAATGTGAGACAGCAAGGCCACCACAGCACCACAGCCAACCACAAACTGCACCGGCCGAGATGCAGAGTGGGAGAAGCAGGGGAACACCAACAGCTTGGGCAATGTAACAGTGAGTATACCAATATAGCAATGGAGTAGTTAAAAAAAAAAGTTTTCCAGGGCATAAAAAGCTATTTAATGTTGCTGGTTAGTGGCTCTCCCCCAAAAAGGGAAGGCTCTAGCAGCTAACAACATCATTTTTTGCAGCTCAAATACTGGAGATCAGGGATTTCATATTAGTAAACTGAGATTTATACACTGGTGTATACCATGAATGGCCACACTACTACTTAGGTGCATCCTAAATTGTTAGAACCATCTCCCCAGCCTAGTGTGAGAAAGCTCTTGCACGTGAAATCGTGAGATACATGGTGACCTCACGTTTGGATCTGGGTTAGAACACGGGGCAAACTCAAGAGGTGGTCACGAGAGCCCTCGCAGCAGAGGGATGTAGTGTCAGAGGGAGCTGAGCACATGTCATCTTGAATCAGTAACCTGACTTCACAGGATCGGAGTGTGGACTGCCAAGACCAGAGGACCTTGCTGTATAGGTCAGGGACAGATGCTTCAGGAAGATGACCCACCTTCTGTGAAGACAGAGCTCTCAGGAGGGAGGACTAGGAAAAGGTGCTGGGAAGTGCAGGATGAAGGTACAGGAGAAAGGCTAAAGAACTTTGGAAGGAAGTATGCTTCCTGGAATTGGGGTATCAATACTGTCCCTTGTGACCTCTGAGAACAGTATCTACTGTGGGACACATGGGCTGTGCCATGTTCTTGGTATTGCCAAGAACAACTCTCGCTGTTTAAGAAAATATACCATGGGTAAGAAAACAAACAAGGGGTAATGCAAATGCCTCCAAGTGCTGAGGGGGTGAAATGGTTGTTGGGTCCGGTGAGCACTGAGACAGGAAGGTTATGTAGTGTTTAAGGAAAATCAAGAGCTTTACAGAACATCCTTCTCTGACAGTGCCAGGAAAAGCTTTGGGACTTCTCAAAGCCTTCTGTACCTTGTACAGCACTGTGCTAGCAGACAAATGATGTTGTGGTGCTTGCTGCCAAAAGCAAATACAGCAGCCACCAGTTCCCTTGGCTTGGCATCTTACTTCTAAATCTTCTTGGTTTCTGTCTTCTGTTGTTAAAACATCTGCTGAGTGGGAAGTGGAGAACTTGTTTTATTTGGGAAGATGTTGAGAAGAACTAGGCATCTGCATACATCTATGGCTTGGGGTGCCAATTATGCATGAAAATACCCGTGTGATAAAACCACAGGAGCAGAAACAGGAAAATACAATCCTAAATGTCAGGGATTTTGCATTACTTGGCACATTCCAGTTTATGTAATACAGTGCTATTGCATTCAGTGCCACCAGCCTGGCTGAGAACACCTAGACTCAGACTTGGAAAAACTCAGGCATAGAAGTATCCTAGGCAAGTTGGGATTTAAAACTGAAAATGCTTGAGCTGCTGCCAGAAGTTAGCCTTGACATACTCCGAAGTCCGGTTGTTGGGTTTTGAGGTCTTTCTAGCAGGTTCTGGCTTCTGTAGGACCTTTCATTGCTGCCAAGCTAGAAGATTTGGCTCAAAGAATTTTACCCCCTTGGTGACCTGGTTGTTAACATCTACTGGTTTTTCAAGGTTTGCATTACACTTGGTTATCCTGTATTTTTGCAGTGAGTAAGAACCCCGGGTGTTCAGAATATTACTGCAGTGAAAACCTGGTCTCAGCTCCAAAAAAGCGGGCAATACATTATTGCTTTCTGATCCTGTGGAGTTTGAGTTTGCTGGGAGCTGTGAAAAGACAAGGAACATCTAAACAGAGCAACTGCTGGGAATTGAAATTATGGCCATTTTCTATAAGCAATGAATTGCCTGAAATCTAGGAAATGCCTTCCCGGTACTTGATTTATGGGGTGCACTGACTGCCTCACTGAATCTGATTCAGAACTATTCTGGGCATCTTGAGAGCTGGCTGGAAGAAAAAAGCTTTAGGAACTCAATTTCTAATTGGCATCTCAAATCATTACAATGATTTCATCGTGCATTCAGTTAGCCTGTCCTTTCCAAAATTCAATTCCATGAGTTACTCTTCATGGAGAAAAGAGCAACCCAGTATACAGCGGAGTGCAGTGACAGATGCAGAGTTAACCTGGATTCTGCTTTTACCACCGAGCTACAACACTGCTTTTTAATTTTAATAGGTTATAGAAAGGGGGAACATGGCTGAAAACACTTTCCTAACTTTTCCAACACTTTCTGAGGAAAAGTTATCACCAAAAGCTTTCAGTAGCTCTGACCCATGATAGTGCTGGTTAGCTAGAATAACACCAAGTGTAGTGCTTAATGGACATCTTGTATATCAGCAGAACTGCTGTTAGTGTCAGCACAGTCTCTGCCAGGGAACCGCTTCAGACTCTTGAAAACCTTCAGTTTCTGCTGCTAATCACTGGAGAGGGGTAGCAGTAAGTGGTCGGCTCTGCAGTGAAAAACTGACATGCTTTCAGAGATCTGTTGCAGTAAGTCTTCTGTCTTCAGCATATGAAGCAACAGCATTTTATCTTGCCTTATGTAACCAATATATTTAAGTGGTCGTCTATCTGCTAATAGATTTCTCATGACCCACTAATAAAAGAAATGTAATTGCAACTGGGGAAAAGGAACAAAACAAACAATTTTTTTTTAAAAAATAACTCTGTTCATGGTATTTTCCCTACTTATCTGCAAGAGTTTTTGAAAACTCACTAGTGAATATTTATGGGGTGCGGGGGGAGATGAAAGAAAAGAAAATTATTCACAGTGAAGCACATGAATTTCAAATTTTAGCAGATGAAAATTCACAGCTGAACTTCTGGAAGTGCAGGCTTTGTTCAGAAACTGTCCCATGTGTTCAGGCTTGGGAAGTGGAGATGTTCCCAGGGCCTCCAGGAGATGGTGTATGCAGAATGTATCTGAAAGCTCCCTTTCCCTTCTTCGTTGCAAAAAGTGTCAGTGGAGCTGATTCTTGGCTTGCCAGGAGAATGTCAGATCTTGTTTAAATCCTGTCACTTTGAATCCAACTCAGCTAGGTCATTAGTTGGCATAAATCTTTACAGCTGCATTGAAGTCAATAAGCAGAAACAAATGCACAGTCCAGTATTGACAATTCATTCTCCTCCATTGCAACAAGAGCACACATGAGAAGAAATATGACTTACATCTCTGTTTAAAAATATAAAGCCTCTTTATTGACACTCCCCTTGAGTGCTAATAAATAAGATTTTCCCTACACTGCAGAAGCTGTACAGCTAAGGGACGAGACTAGGGTCTCTAGTCTGTGGTAGGCAGGTTAATTTCTGAACACTGCGCTGCTGATTGAGTTGCTGGGCAGTGTTTTAGTGCAAAAAGCGGCATAAGAAGAGAACTCTGGTGGGTATGAACATAAATTTGTGTTTATCCTTGTTTCTTAGTAGCACTTAGGAGTTTTTTGGACAGAGGGATCCTTTAGCTAGGATTTATTCTGTGAAAGCTGAGAACAGCAACATAGTAAGTGTAAATTACTGTAGGAAAAATGGATAGACTGGGGTCTGGGGGGGGGAAGCAGGGGGCAGAGGATGTAGTTCCCAATAGGCAATAGATCACTGTTTCCAGTTGTACTTCAGCAACCATAAAAATGTTCCAGACTGAGCCACTTCATCGACCATGTTCTTCTGCTTTCTACCTGTAAAATAGGGCTAATGCTGCTCCAATGCAGGTGAAGTCCCTTTCAAATTAGAAGCAAGGGAAGGAGAGCTGTTTGGCTGAATTCCTGCTCCAACTACCAAAGAGACAGGGGAGATTTCTGGTTAAATAATCCCTCTCGTCCTTCCATCTCGACTCTCAGGTCTGCAGGTGAAAAGAATCAGCTTGGGGTTGGAGGGAGAAACCTAAAGTGACAGTAGCTGATAGTGCATGTACCTTTCTCACCTTCAGAACAATCATCTTTCAAATCCTTTTTCTTACAAATTCCTCCTGCTGTTGCTGGTTGATTAGGGTAACGCTGCCAGGCCTCCTGTCCCCAGCCATATGGCAGATGTCCCCCAGGTACCAGGGCTGAACACAATCCTCTGTGGTGGCACTGTCTAAACTCATGAGGCAAGCCTAGCACTTCCTAGTTTCCAGAAAAGGAACAAACCATGGTTTTGTGTTGCAAATGGCTCACCAGTGACTAGATCAAAAAGGTTTCCAACTGCATAATGTGGATGTCTACCAGCACACACTTAATTTCTTAAATATGTTATCTGCTACTGGATTTTGGTTCAAAACCGTCAAATGAAGGTAAATCAGGAGTCCTTTGTTACAGACAGACCCGACATTGGAACTAAATGTTGGGTTTTTTCTTCTTGGAATCCATTTGGAACAGTAAGGCATGTGTTAAGCACAAAGTGTAAGCAGAAAAATGATGGGCTCATCTGGATGCCTTGGTCTCTTACACAGTGAAAGATGGACAAAAGTATTTTACTTCACCTGGTGTTCAGTCAAATCTTAGAGTACTCAAAGAAAACCACTTTTTTCCTAGGGATCTGACACCTTGGCATCCCTGAAATCCAGGGGATCAGTCCTGGAGCTGACTGATGACTTCTGTCACTAGGAAGGTGAGCCAGGCCAGTATCCAGGTGTCTGTTTATACAGCACAATGGCTGTGACTTTTTTGAACAATAATAAATATTCTCAATGCTGCTAAGAAGATGCATCAGCCTTATGCATCTTCTCTGTTTTCTGCTCCTGTTTGCCAGTTACCTCACGGACAACTTCTCCCCATATTTCTCTGCTTACATTATTTCTTGCAAGGGTCTGAGCCCCGACTATGATGCAGTTGCTATTTCTGGTGGTGGGCTCCCTTTCCTTTTAAACAACATTATATATCAGTACATTGCAGCTTGAGAGTGAGAAACTCATGCAAAGACAGCTGGGAAAATGCTAAAACTCGTTAATTATTTCTAGTGCTGAAAGAACAACCTTCATGAACTGCACCACATGGAATGAAGACAGTAGGACTTCCTCTCTTCCACCCCCACCCCTACATTCTTTGGATCAAACAATTATCACAGCGAGGGGTAAAGAGTGGCCAAGATAACAGGTGACAATACAAGACAATCTATGTAGGTGAATACCTGGGGCAGTAGGGGTTAATATGTAGGGACATCAAAAAGGTAATTGTTGGCAGGAAGGCATAAAAAACCCAGGTCTTGATGGAAAAGGAAACTTGGAGAACACTGCAGTGCATTGTCTGATAAACTGGATATCGGAATGATAAAAATCTGAACTAGACAGATTCTGGACCTCCAAAGCCGTAATTTTACAAAAAAGCTTCAACAAGGTGATGGGGAAACTAAACAAGTCAAGTGTTCACCACCATAAATTGTACACAGAGGCTAAAGCAGCCAAGATTTCACCTCCATAAATTGCAGGTTTCTTTTATTCCTGTACAAGATGGCTCTGCAATGCCCGTTCTTTATTCTGATTGGAGTTTGATATTTAATTTGTCATTTGTCTGAGATTTTTTCATTTTGTTCTCTGTGGTACTTAAAGTCCTCTTGAGTTCAAATCCTTCACTGACTCATTAACAGCCAGAAAAGCACCATGTATTAATTAGCAGGCTGTGATGCTGTCAGTCATGACCTTCTGTGTCCAATGACTTCCTGCACAGAAGTGTATTCTCTATAGCTTTTGGAGCCAACTTCTTTTAACTGTAAAAAGAAAAGAATCCTGCAGTTCTATACAGATATTAAACCCCAAGGGAGCAATAAGAGTTCCGTTAACTCCACCAAGTTTGCTGCTTGGTTTTTTTTGCTATACAATTTAATGCATTTAATGCATATTTAAATACGTGCTATTTCATTATATATTTAATACATTGCAGTGCAAGTGGCACTCCTTATAATGATTCATCTTAGGTTGCTGGAGTGAAAGAGCATGGCAGTCGTTAAGAGCATTATCTTCAGTGTAATTCTTAAGAGGCTTCCTTTTTTCAGGAAGAAAATTTATCAATAAACACACAACAGTTATGGCCTCACTCTAAAGCTTCCTGGACTTGCGGGAAAATATAATTAAATGCAGGGGTATTTGAATTGTGCCTCTAATGATGAAAAAGGCCTATAAAGTGGCTAGACTTTTCCTTTGCTATGGTTTGGTATTGCTAAAGCTCATCTGCACTCACTTGCCAGTTGGTACTTCTGGACTGTTTTAATACAAGCAACAGGGAGTTTTTAATTGACATAATAATGGCCATAAGGCCGCTAAATTAACCGAGACTTTCATAAATCAGAAATAAGAGCTTGCACACTCATGTTTTATATCTTAAATCTAGAAACAAAAATCTGGGTTATTGTACACATTCAATTCCTGAGTAACAAAATCTCAGAAATATCTTGTCTGGATTGCTCAAAATGTTTAATTTTGCAATAAAAAGATGGACAGCTCATAAAAGCAGGTGTTCAGACAGCAGCAGACTGGAAGAGAAGCAGGGGTTTCTGAGGACTAATCATGAAGCCCACCAGGGCTGTTAAAAGGACTTGTTGGATGGGGGTTTGTCAGAGTGATTGTCAGTGTCTGGTGTATTCCTTGGGGCACGTATGGTCTTTGTGAGACACCAGTGCTGGCCACGCTAGTACACCATCATGCATGATGGAGAGAGGTAGGTGCTTTCAGCGAATGGTTTGGGTGATCTTGTCCTGAAGTAAGTGTCTTCAACAGCAGCCCAATGTGCCTGCTTCTCCCAACTAACTGTTAAAGCATATTAGACTAAGTAAATCATACATAACGTCTCCACTGCAGACGTCTAAAGTCAGGTGAGATAACACAATGAAATTTCTGATGGTGGGATTAACAAGTGTAGCACTTTTTGTTAAATGAATCTCAATAGGTTCAATATTTTCTGTCAAAATACACTGTGGAAAGGAACTTTGTCATTGTCAAAGGGTGTGCTGAAGGTAGAGTGATCCAGAGAAGTAAAAATATAACCATTGTAAATTAACAGGCAGAGCTGCTCACGTGTATCCTACATATGGCAAAGAAAATCAGACAGCTGTCACAGAAGTGGCAATGGTCTGATAGCACCTGAAAAGCTCAACATTGTATTGCTGAAAGAATGACACCTTTACCAGAAAGAAAGACTAGCCATTGGGCCACTTTATGAAAAATCTGGCCAGCTCCTCAGCTTCTGCTGCTGTACACTTTCTTTGTGGCACGTTTGAAAAGTTTATTCTGTCCCCTGGGCTTCCACAATTATTTTTCCTCAGATAAAGTGAACTACTCAACACAGTCCGGACTTTATGGTCCTTCTCCAACACATGTTCTTGCATTTGAAGCCTGAAAGTGAAGTCCCTGCCTCAAGTCCCCTTCCCATGAAAAAAAAAAACCCACTCCCAGGGGAGATCCTGTTATACAAGACCCTGTTTTTGGATTTGATAATGAAGAATTTTACTGGATCCAGGCCTTAGTTGCAGGCTCACTGGACAAATGAAGGACTGATACTGCTACGTAATTACAGATAATTTCTTCTTTTTGTGGCACTGAGACCTAGGTTGCTCACATGCTGATAGTAACACTTTATGGAAACCATACTGGAAATTGAAATGTAAAATATCTGGATTTGTCATAAGACTGGCTAAAAGAGACCACAGCCACAAAGTTGCAAGCTTCTGAAGTAGAACGGTAGTAAATTCTCTTTTTTGTACCCAGAGCCCCCTGCTAACCAATGTGCCCCTTCTCTGCTCAACCTGTGCCTGCGAGGCTGCGTTTGCTGGAGGTCTGTAATGCAATTAATCAATCATAGAATCACAGAACTAGAGAATGGCTCAGGTTGTAAGGGACCTTAAAGATCATCCAGTTCCAACCCCCCTGCCATGGGCAGGGACACCTCCCACCAGACCAGGTTGCTCAAAGCTCCATCCAACCTGGCCTTGAACACCTCCAGGGATGGGGCAGCCACAGCCTCTCTGGGTGAAATCAGGATTAGATGACAGTGGTCGTTTGTCCTAGACTGACCTGTCCCCATCTGCATATCTACATGCTCCTTGAGCACCAGCTCTGGTTCAAGGTTTCACCTACTGCAGCCTGCTCTTGACAGCGTGAAAATGTGCACTGGCACGGGCGAAGGCTGAAAACTGGGTTGTGGCTTTTCCAGCTGTGACTGAGTATAATGTCGTCACCAAGGAGCTGTACCACAAACAAGGTGATAAGCAGGTTTGGGAGATGTCAGAGATGGCCAGCTCTCTCCAGGCCATTACAGGTGGGGCAAATGATTAGTCCAGATGAAAGGCAGGCTGCTGGTTCGCCTGCCTGTAGGCTGAATGACTGACCTTGAAAAGAAGTCAATTCAGATAACAGCCTACTGGGGCTGCCAAGCACTCTGACAGAGAAGAATGTTGGAATTTTTTGTGCATCCAAAGATGTGACACTAGGTGGGAAACTGAAATGAGCCATTGGGATTCAGATGAGAGAATGGATAAAAGCAGTATAAAATGATTGAAATACAATGTTTTTCCTCTGTCTCTACTTCCGCCACCTGCAAATAAGCTTTTCAGCTTCTGTGCCATGTAGTGTAGTGAGCTTCCTAAGAGGGAAGGAGGACACTGCTGCAACTTTCATCTGGGTAAATGGCACTTTCATCCTGTAGCTATTCTCTTGTGCTCAAACAGCAGACCGAGCACATTCAAGTGAGCTCCTTCCCCAAAAGCTGTGCCTGCCAGTTTCCACTCGCGAGAGATGATGGTCTAAAATGTGAAAGACTAGAAAATGAGGGAGAGGGGGCAGCTGTGGCCCAAAACTGTTCCCTATCTTAGAAAAGTATGATTTTAAGGTTGCAGGACATTGCTTTAATATTTCTGCAACTTACTGGCTATGTTGTAGCTCCCACCATAAAAAGTCACCTGAAACGTGACCTAGTAAAGGGAGTAGCCAGCTTTGATGGATTGGCTCCAGATATTTGGCTTTATTGACCCACCCTGGGAAAGATTCTTACATGGAAAACACATACTAGGTTTCCACGAACTTAATTCTTCCATTGCTTGCCTTCTGCTCTGGTTTGTCTTGCCTCACTGGTTGCTTCTCCTTTCAGCAGCATGATGACATTTCTTTATTCCCTTATTTCTACTTCTACATCATTAGTGCATTTAAAGGTGTAACTGAGATATCTCTAATTCCATATTCCGGTTTGTCTTGTGATTAGTGGTTGTACGGCAACTTGTTTTCTTTTGATTTCGGATGAAAATGTTGTACCTTTGAGACTTCAGCAACATGAGAGACCATGTTTCCTTTGCTGAACTGCAAAAAGCAACTGCTAAAACACTGTACTGCTTGGTAAATTAAACATCACTGTTATAACATGAATTTGCCTAGAAAGGCAGATGCTATTTGTTCAGGATATATCTAACCTTGTCTTTTTTTTTTAACCAGAAGAGAGAATACTGACTTTAGATAGCAGGTTTCCAATCTTGAAAAAAAATAAAAAAATAAAAAAAATTCCCAACTTGTCTCCTTTCCTGACTGTTTGCAATCTCAGATGGGATTTACCATTTGTGGCTGCCAGCCTGAAGAAGTGATATGTCTTACTCTGCCTCAAGAAGGTTGCTCCTCTATTTTGGGCTTTGTTTTTTAAATACATTTCAAAAGCACAGTACAAGGACATATGTATCCTGAGAGCAGCAGGAGAATGTTTAAAAGTATAATAAAATGAAAAAGATTATTTCTGCATTTTGCTGCCTTCTTTCTGAAATGTCTGCACCACTGAAAAGAAAGAGGTAAGCGGATCTGGAAAAATAAAAACCCATGAAAATCTGTAAATCACATAAAACCCCTTTAAGTAACTAACCAAAAAGTGGGGTATGTACCTCTGCAACTGTTGCACTCCAAACATTTCCTAAACCTAAGCTTTAAGTCTTAGAGACAACTTCGAAAGGGCACAGCTGAGGCTTTGTGTGAGAAAAGGTTAAACTAGTCTGTTTTCTATTACAACTACTCTTACAGACTAAGACCTTGGAGGCAAATGATTGAATGAAGCAAACAAAACTATTTTGTATTTCAAACAATGGCAGGCAATACTCTTCTATAAAATCTAGCTTGTCTTACTTCCCATGTTGCAAACTGGTAACTACTCAGAAGCTGAGATCTAGTCCATGAAGCAGAGAAGGGCCTGTCTGGGAAAGTCCAGTAACGCCACTTGTTTAATGGGATAACTGAGATTACTAACCATGAGCCATCGGTGTTTCTGATCAGCACCAAGACCTGTGTTTGCAGCACCTGATATGCTTCAATACTCTACGCTCAATTTTGTAAATCAACAGCCAAGCTGTACAGCGCAGCTTTAGAATAACTTCTTTTTCTTGCAGTTGCAGGAATTTCCTAATACCTGTTTTAGGAACTCCGTGTGTGGTCACAATAACGATGCAGAAAAATAAGATGTAAGCTGATGTGATTTGATTTGATGGATTAGGTGATGCCCAAAGACTAGAGGACTAACCTCATTTTCAAGCCAATATTATGGCTCACACAACAGTCAATGACTGTATCAGAGATATGCCTGGAGCTGGGGAAATTCAGCCAAAAGCTCTCCTTTGCTTATTCAGAATGCTGTGAATAAAACAAATATATGATTTCTGAGCTTTTGCAGCTTAAATTTATGAAGTTATCGATGTAGTATTTATGTTATTTTTTCTGAGAGGGGAAGAACAGATTATTAGTAGAAATTTCCTTTAAGCCATAAATCAATTTTAGAGTGCCTCAGGCTAGCCATAAAAAGTATTGTTCTTTGCTCAAAATATTTTTAATAGAAACAATCTAGATAACGTTGGAGGAAGTGAGTCAGAAGTCGCACTCACAAAGTCAAAGCTGTATGGTTGTTAGTCTGAATGCAAGGTTTAGTAACGTAACAGATGGAGCCTTTGCTGTCTGGAGGGACATATGTAACCTTTATTTACATAATTTATGAAAACAAAATAAATGTTCAGTTCTTGAATTCTAAAAATGACTTTTTCCAGCGGTATTAGGTTGCACCAGTTCAGTCACCTGAGACAAATTAACGGTGGGTGGTTTCAAAGCTATGTGCCAGCGCATACGAGTATAAAACTGTGGACAATACAATCACACCTTCACTGGAGAAAACGCCAAGCAAACACGGGAAATTTGCTGTTGCCACCCTGTGCCCTAGGGTGACTGTCAGACGGAGAGGATGCCTGTTCTCATGTAACCTGCAGCCATGTATTCTCTCTACAATCCACTCTGTCGGTATGTTTTCCTGATCATTACTACTTGGTGGCAAATAAAATCAGAGTAGTCTTAAAAAATGACTGGACTGAAATTCAAACCGACAATCCCTTCATCTCCCCTTGGGAGTGGGGGAGAGAGCGGGTGGAGGCGGTCCTGCTTCTACATTTTTCCTTGCTTTACCAAAAAGTACTAGTAAGTCTGAGCTATTTGCAGATGGGTTGTCTACAACACAATTCATCTCCTCCCGTGACAGTTCCCCAACAGAAACAACACTATAAATTAAATGTTTGACTACTTGTAAAGTGAATTCCACGGTTTTGATGCAGAAGGTAGGATTTTTCAAAAGATTTCAGTTCTGCTTGATTTGATTTAGCATTTGTGGGGAATTTTGTCAGTAACGCCTTTGTAAGCACTGCTGTGGCCTGTGAAAAACTTGCAAAATCCTACCTGGAACATCAGTGGTTTTGTCTTCACGCTGTGGGGTTGTTTTGTTTGAACAGGTCTCAGGAAGACACAAATCATCCCATTGATCAAAACAGCTACAGCCAAAGGGACTTCGGAACTGAGACCTAAGCCTTAATCTGCACGCAGAAGCCACTTCTCTTCTCTGCAGTGGGCAACACCAAAATCCTTGACCTTCTTCCTCACCCTCAGTCTTTCAAATCCCCCCTTATGATTCCATGGATGTTTAAAGATCCTCTCTCACTGAGCTTTCCTACTGAAGTGCCGCCAGATGGTAACTAATTGTAGTGCAACTGCTGTTTTCCACACAGATTGCTTTCTGATTTTATTAGAAACCATAAATTATGCAGCAGCGAATTTTGACTGGGAAGAAGAAAAGGCTGAGTTAATAACAACGGACATGCTTTACCTTTGGGTCATGTATTCCAGAAAGCTCTTCATAGATCTTCTCTCCTACCATGACAGCAGCGAGGTTGGCTGTGTATGTGGACAAACAAAACAGACAGAAAATAGCCCAGAGATTCATTAAAAACCTTCCAGTCCAGCACTTGGGGGGTTTGATGGCAGCTGTTCTTCCAAACAAGATGGCATAGCAGACATTCAGGGCAGAGGAGAAAGAGAAGACTTTGTTTCTATTCCTTCCCTTGGGGGTCATTCCAAAAGGACTTTTCCACTCATATAAGGTGAGGAATATAGCTGTGATGTGAAGAGCAACAAATATCCCCAGCCACATAGTCCAGTGAAGTGGCCACATGAAGGCTCCAATAGGAGCTGCTGTGTCTTTGGTCCTCACCAAGATGCCCAGGCTGGTTGAAAAGAAAGGGCTGGTGAAATCAATCACTTGGCTGCGGGCAGTGTTAATGCTAAAGGATGTCACTGCCATGTGAGCTGTGCCAGCAAGAAGGTCTCCCACCAGCCCTGTCCAGTGGCCGTTCTTCCAGGCTCCATATTTTCCATCACCAACAATGTACAAGTCAAAATCAAAATTCATATCCTCAGCTAGCTTCTCCAGCAGGTCAATGCAGTAGCCATAGCAGCACTTCTTCAGCTCAATGGGAACGGTGTCATTCCCTCCTTGGAGGGTTTCAAACAGGCTATCCAGCACGGCTGAGTCATTGGTCAAAGGATCCAGGCACAGCTGCCCTGCTGGGCAAAGACCTTCATCATCCACATCTCTTGTAAAGACAAATGGATGCTCAATGAGAGTCACCACTCTGAGGTGCAGCCGGGTAGGGTGTTGCATGTGATTTTTATGTCTCTGGGCCTGTTCTGGCCATATCCCATAGTCCATGATTATCTTTCCTTCTTGCCAGCTCCCCAGACGAGTCCACATCGGGTTCCCGACAGGATCGTGCTGCAGATTCCAGATGAAGAAGTTGTTTTCTGAGCTGATGATGGAGGAGCCTTTCACCTTAATGTGGCCACTGAGACCGTCAAAAGTTGTGTTGGCTAAAAACCTGTTGGAGGGAAAAAGCAGAGTAATCAGAAGCAAACAACTGAAGTCAGCATGGTAAAGCACACGCAAACACCATGATGTTATGTTTCAGAGATTGAGGATGCTGTCGAACACCTGGATTATTAGTAGCTTTTCTGCGGCATGATGACCAAACCACTTAATTTGGGAATTTGCTCTTCTACATATCTTATCTAATGTAAATGAAAACTCTTCAGGAAAGATACTCTTTTCATTTACTAGAAAAAATGAGAGAAATGCATTTTTTTTTTCAGTTACCTTTGCTCATAAACCAAGGAAACATAGGTTAGTTCTAAGCTGAACTCACCAGATCTGCAGTCAGCTTCCTAGATAAAAATATGTATGAAAATTCAAGAGTGGAAAATATGTATGAAATGTCCTTCCAAGAAAAATCCTGTAATCTCAGTAAGATCTAGCTTACGTAAGAGAGGCTACTGAAGTGCTGTCAACAGCTTTCACGCACTCTGAAGCGAACCAATCTGGACTCAAAAATGCAAATTTGGCATGGGTAAATCACTGTTAGCCACTTCAGGATCACGGAAGGGACTCGGTGAAAGATGGTTGCCCTAGGACAGGGCAATTCTTAACAACAACAAAAAGTTTCTTAAAACATCTGCAAAAGTAATGTTCTTTAAAGTACAATTTTGACATTGTGGCAGATCTCATGAAGTGTGCCAGTTTTGCGCTGCACATTTTGCATGGAGATTTCTGGGCTTTTTACTGTTCCAGATACTCACAATGAAGGTAAGTATTTCCTTTGTATTGAGTGGCAACGTTTGCTAGTAGTTGTCTTCCCTGTGTGTTGAATTCAGCTTCTGGTAAGTAATTATCACAGTGATTAAAATGACCTGGATAAAGGCACAGGGAACTGAGCAGGAAATAGGTGTTACAGGGAGATAACCCTTTTTAGTGTAAACACCATAACCAGCTGAACTGCACTCTGGTAGTAGGAAAGCTGTTATGCATTTTGCAGGAGCTGTAGAGGGACCCTAAGACTGTATAAGTGATCCATGGTGATTTCATTAAAAAAAATTGAGTGAAATTGCTGCTTATGCGGTGTAAGGTAACTCGGACACACATTTTTCAGTGAGAGGCATTCAGAAGACAGGCAATTCAGCTGTCACAGTAGAATAAAACACCTCATATTTGTTCTGGCAATTGGATGAAAGCAAGTATTGAAAGAAGTATAAAGGCTATAGCTGTCATTCCAGCCTCAATAAGCAAGACATAAACTTTAAGCAATGTTAATTGTTTATCAATAGTTGGAGCAGATAAAAAATAACCTTAAATTGATTTGAAAAGGCTAAATTCACAGCAAGTGTGTGTGTATGCATAATTCTGCCCGGTCTCTACCCTTTGTTTTGATTACTTCTCGTGATTTTTGATGGAGCTTTAGCAGGTATAACTCCGGACTGTGTATATCTCAAGATCGTATCCATTTTTGTCCTCAGAAAAAGGGAAATTTACAAAACTAAATAACATAGTTTTAAGTGTGGCTCCGTGTGTGACAGCCTTCTCTGAGATGGCTTCAAAATCCTTCTTATGCAGTCTATTTTGAGTAGGTTGAATTTGGAGAAAGATGATACAGCCAATACTGTTAAAAACTACTGACCTGCACATGTGTTAACCTGCGCCTGAAAATTATGCCTAAAAACACACATAGGTGTTAATAAATGGGACAGATGCATACATGTGGTTCTCATTTTTAAAAAGTTTTACTACTTAGTCTAGTGTTAGCTAAATGACACTGCATCTTCATTAATAAGTGGTGTGTGCCACTGTTTCACTAGTCCTTTTCTCCTACCCCATGTTTCATATTTGATGGTGTACTTGCATATTTGAGTATGTAAACACTATCAAGACAAAATGTATAGGGGAAGGCAATCTTAAGCACTAAAGAAAGGTTTATGTGCCCATAAACCTATCTGTTTTTTACCTCACCTTCTCTGTCTTTGTAAAAAATTGTGCAACTTCTTACTTACAAACCTTGCTGGCTTTTTATGCTGACGCCATCTCTATGACAAGAGCAGTAAAACCATTGCATGTTTAGATGGATTTGTACGTAAAGTTTTGAAAGAATCGTTGAAGTGTGGAAAACAGTGTTAACAGTTCACAAAATGCCCAAACTGAGGGAGACAAGTCCTCAGATGGAATAAGCTCGCCAAGTTCTGATGAATTTGGCCCCACGTTGCTACTACAGCCCAACTTGGATATGAGAATGCTGCAGACCAGGTGCTTTGGGAGTAGAGGAAGCTATGGAATAACGCATTAGATTTATTTTCTGCAGCTAGAAGGAGAACAGTGGAGTTTATGCACTGTGTTCTCTGACTTTCCCTGTAGAAATAAGAGTGCCCATGAGGGTGAATCGAGCCCTCTGTACCTGTCCCTGTGGCTGAATTGTGTTAGAAGCAGTTACCTGAGAGATTTAGTAGCGTTTAAATGTACAACTTCGCTACCTTATAGAGCTAGTGCCTTACTTTTGCAGCTGATTTGCACGTTCTACATTTTTGGTGGTGACACAACATTAATCAAAATAAATGAGGGGAACCATGTGGGAGATAGATTCTAACAACACTTTGGTTTATACACGAGTGCCTCTGGCATTTGCATACGCCGTATGCGGCACTAGTGAAACCCGTGCCAGGGACTTCACGTAAAAAAACCCCTCACTCAGGAGCTTCAGGAAAGAGAGAAGAGGACCTGACTACATAATTTAAGCCAGCAATCTCTAGCATGAATCTCTGGGAATGACAAGTGCAGAGTATTGCACAGACACATTGGCAGTGTCTGAGCAGTATCTTTCCAGCAGGGCTACTGGCGGATTTGTAGGGAAAGACGATGGGTACAGACTTGAGAAGCTGAAGGGCCAGGTCCTCAAGGTTGGCAGCTGAATGAACTTCCTTGATGTTATGTCAATATGAGCGAGCACCAACAGGCTGTGCTAGCTGTATTACACCTTTAACAGCATCACTTCAGTTTGATCAATGAGTCCAAAGTGTGTCATTTGCTCATTCCAGCTTTATTCGTTTTTCACGTGTTTGTTGTAAGAACTGCTCATTAGAGCGTTAGCAGCACTACCACACTGCAACGACGACACCTTTGTAGTACCTTTAAGAATAATTTAATTAAATTATTTCATTTTCTTTCAAGCTTGGTGGCTTGGTAATTCCACATCTTTCTCGGGAAGTTTACCGGAGGCAAGAACTAGAATGGAAAAGCAAATAACGGGCACAAACTTGAACGTAAGAAGTTCCACCTAAACATGAGAAGGAACTTCTTTACTTTGCGGGTAGCAGAGCCCTGGAACAGGCTGCCCAGAGAAGGTGGTGGAGTCTCTGTCTCTGGAGACATTCAAAACCCACCTGGACACGTTCCTGTGCAACCTGCTCTAGGGGAACCTGCTCTGGCAGGGAGGCTGGACTAGATGATCTCCAGAGGTCCCTCCCAACCCCATATCCTTCTGTGATTCTGTGAAATAGGAGGCTGCTGAAATTACCCAAGAAGCAGAGTTAAAGCTGCAAGACTAGTTAATGCTGTAAGACTAATTAAAGCAATAAGCCAAGATGAGGCTCTGAATTTTTAACGCCTTGTTCCGTCAACAAGGATGCTCCCAGGAGCAGTCAGGAATAGATCAGGGATTCAATTGCATTGCAAGAGGGATGAAGGACGGAGACCGACAATAGTGTAATCTCCAGGGGTTTGTATATCCACATCCAGGTCCATATCCAGATACATAAAAGCATGCTTCGCCACCGACCAGATCTTGGTCTTGCTCACAATCCTTACTCTCCTCCTGGGTGGCATTTACGCCTCTGCACAGCCGATGTATGAGCACGGTGCTGGTGATGGAAGCTCAGGTGGCAGCTGTGGCAGCTCATGGGAACACCATTTAACCACACTCTGCAGTCCAGGGAGGCAAAGCTCCCTGCCACCGTGCTTTCTCCATCCCCACCTACCGCAGCTCGGGGGCTACGTGTCAAGGCAGATGGGTTCATTCAGACAGAAGAAGACTCAATGAAGCAGCAGATGAGTTTCCTCTTTGGAGGCACACCTCTTGCCTCGTGCAATGGACGAGGTTGGCCACAGACAAGCCGCTCACCGGTGCTCCATGCCTGTGAAATTAGAGGTGCCACTCGGAGTTAACAGCCATGCTGCCAACACAAATACCTCAGTTCTGGCTACCAGGTGTCTGTCTCACTTACACACTATGAAAGCAGCTGCAGCGATTCCGGACAGGGGTTTATTTAACCTGCTAATTTGTCTTCAATAGGGTCCACAAGCAGATGCCTAGGGAAAACCAGGATAAGCGTATAACCCTTTTTTTTTTTTTCCCACAGTATCTTTACCAAGATGATGGAACAAGAAATCTCATAGATGTGAAATTGCATACTGCCTCCCAAAATGTAACAGAAGCTACAGGAGTCACGGTTCATGAAAGAACTAGTAGCTTTCTGTAGGAAGTAATGATGAAGAAATATTTTGCAGGAATACATTTAAGAGCTTTAATTTTGCTTTCTTATTTCTTTGTCCCTTCTTTAACCTTCTAAAAGTCTGTTCGTAAAACTATTTTCCTCAAATATTTTTTACTTTAAGAAGCCTGTTGCTGAGTTTTGTTTTTCTTAGGTACCATCTAGTTAAAATACCCAGAATAATGAGACAAAATTAATAATATCAATTAGCAATTGTCAGTTAATTATCAATAATTAATATAAATTAATAATAAGCCAGTGGGGATATCGAAAACCAGTACAGTATTTATTCCCAAGCCTTTTTTCACTCTTTGGAAACAGGGGGGGTTTGACCACAAAGCTATGGACAAGTGCTGGCTAAGGAACTGTCAAGGTCTCAAAATGGTTGTGTTTGAGCAGTGCTGTTACATTACTGTGAAAACACACCTCAGATATAATTTCAAAAAAAGCTACAGACGTACAAAAATCTTCAGGAACTGTTATCCTAACTCCATTCAACAAAATCTGTAGGCTGAAAACCAGGTGTAATGGGGGAAAAGCGTGCAACAGTTACCGGACGTAAACCAGCTGATGAATTCACACACTGAGCATGGAACCTTTTGTTTGCTTTCAAAAGGAACCATGCAATTTTTCCTCTCATATGTTAAACACCAGAACATATTTAGACATGAAACCTCAAGCAGTTTTGGGAGTAACTTCAGTGCAGTGACATTCAGTGGTCTAAAGGAATAGTGCTAGCAGAAGCTGAACCAGGAGCCTTCCACAGCAAGCAACAGAGAGGGCACTTTGTAGTTTTAACTGCTCTCACCAGTCGAAGCGGCCTCTCAGGTGGTCAAGGTCCATCTTTTTTGTTTCTTTTCCATGGAATCATGCTAGTGAGGGCTACACATCTGCTTTTATACTCTCTGATGGCTTTGGCAGAGCAAATATTCTTACTGTATTTTGGATTCTCTCAGGTTTCTCAAAATCTGAGAGAATCTGACAATAGCCCTGACTTCTCCCTCTTATATGCATAAATAGAAGATACTTTCAGAGCATAGTCTGTAGCCTAGCCTATATTTACTATGTGATCTCTACTTCTGTGGAACAGTGTCTTCTTCTACAACTGGCTTAATCTTCCTCTGTGGCTAAGTTAAAGTTTTATTATTTGCCCAGAAGAAATGAAGCAAGAGGAAATACTGAAACAAATGCACATACCACCACGATAGCTAAGCCACTGAGAAGGGTGGGGAAGGGGAGAAAAATTATTCTTCTTGCATACCAAATTTTAGCTTAAAAAAAAAAGAAAAGAAGAAAAACAACTTACTTTGACAAATACTGCCCTGAAGTCATATTCCTTTCATCTGTGTCCATACAATTCATTGTACTTGGAATAAGAGCTAGTTCAGGTTGAATCATGGTGGCTGCTGCTACAGCTCTTGCTACCAGCTCCATTGCGTCCTGTACGTAATGCTCAAAGACTGCCTGTGTTGTCTTGCCATGAGCGATGAGACCGAGCGGCAAACCTTCTGTCCTCAGTTCTTCCACGTTCTGTGAATCCCCAATAATCCAGTGAAGTTCTGGAGGCATCACACCAAACTGGGTGGTTATTTCGAAAATCCTCCGTGTTTTTTCCATGTCGCATCCAAACATGACCATGGTAGACGTCGTGTCTTTGATGCTCTCCAGGTAAAACTGTAAGTAGTTCACAAGGTCACTGGTTGAAGTGAGGTTTGCTGTGATGTTTATAATGGATCCCAGGTGGAATTTGGAGCTCTGTTGTGTGAGGAAGAGAAAATCTGTGATGTTCCACTCCTCCTGGCATAGCATCAGGCTGAAATTATACCAGTTGTTCATTGCAAGGATCGAGAAAGTGACGTCAGCATCAGAACTCAGTGAGTTTTCTAAACTCATCTGCAGGTGAAGGGGATTCTGTAGTTAAAAATATGAAAGACAACCAATCAGAAATATGCTGGACCCAAAGTTAATGAGTTTGTTTATCTTTTACTCACTCATTTACTTCAAAGTCATCACCTGTCAACCAAAGAACTGTGTGAGAAACAGGGAAACTTATACCCACTCAGCTTAAATGGGCTGTGACTCATGGGCTTCCTCAGATAGACTCTGAGTCAACTTCAGTAGTCACCAATAAGCCTGTTTCCAAAAATTTGTATTTCTTTCCTTTTGGATTTCTTGGCATTCTCAAGCAAGGACTTCCCTGCTGTCCTAACAGAGGTATGAGAAGGTATGCCCTTACTGTTCAGGTTCAGCCCTGGTGTTAATGTTCAAATTCAAGGGATGCTGACAAGTTTTTTAGGAAAAAAAGGAGAGCCCTCAGTTATTTTTATTCTCTCTTTTTTTGGAACTTGGGGGCTTTTTTTACACAGAGAGATGAGTAACCCAATTAAACATATCACAGTCTACACTCAATACACATCACATAGTGCCAATAAAACATAAGAAGATGGATTCTTTGATAAAGGAAAAGTCAAGGAATGCACAAGAGGCTAAGGTATACAGACTATGATTTCTGAGATGGAAAATATTTGATAAATAACGATTCCATACTCATTTTTCCAAAGTCATTGATGGTATAACAGAACTTAACCCATTACGTTTACCGACACCACTGCCCCTGACTTTATCTATTACTGAAAAGGAGGAAGTATGTGAAGCTAATTCATCTGTTCTTTTAAAGCAAATGCTTCCTCCTTTCTTATTATTTGATCCATTAATACTTTTTCCTTACTCTTATTCCTCCCCCTTCCCTGGTCCCAAAAATAAAATTAAAACAGATTTGATAAGGAAGAAAAAAGTTTAAAGAATCCAAGTAATTTCTGGCACTTTGCTAAGAAATAATTCTCTGCTCTACCAAAATGTTTCTACCAGGCCTTCAACTAGCACATGTTCCAACTTTTGGGTTCAGCTGAGAACTTGGCAGTTTTCAGTGTAGCTTTGCTAAAAAAGTTATTTTACTTTACACTGGCATTTGATTCTAGCAATGAGACTCTTCAAAAAATGTGACTTATGATGTCTGTTTCTGTGAGTCTTTTGGTTTGAGAGATCTTTGTTGACTTTATGTCAACGTTTGTCTGTCCTCATGCCCCCTCAAATCGTATCTTACCCTACACAGGTATCTGAATTTTATCTTTCTATTCATTAAGTTACTAAACACTTAAGGTCTGTTTTTCATTCTCTTACATTTTCAGTAGTTAACATGTATAAGAGATATTGAACCTTTGCTGTGCTCAAAGTTGGCATAAACTGCTGTTATTTTGATTTTAATAGTATTTCACTTTTCATTACAGGTTTCAGTTTGTATGGATCTTAGAAATGCCGTTCTGTAGTTGGAATAATACAATGGATCACTCAATTTGCACTACTTTTACTAAAATTAAACCCTGGTCTCTCTAAGACAGATTTGAGTGGTGGAATGAGAAAAAACAAACAAACAAACAAAACCAACCTGAAGAGCTAAGCACCATTTATAAGCAGCAAGCTTTCATTGTGTTAATTTGTAGTTACATGAACTTATCATCTGTTTTCCAGAGCAGATCATTTAAATTCAGAGCCTGATAAAGAGAATACTGTAATTGAAGATGCTCTTGGCAATTTTTGTTATCTCTTGGTTATGGTACCTGTGGCCTTTTTTCACACAGACACACAAACAAGCTAATTAAATAGACCACTGTCCACAATCAATGCACATCATGTACTGCCAATAAGACACAAGAGGATTGACTCTTTGATAAAGGACAAGTTACTGGATGCACGAGAAGCTGCAGTGTCCAAACTCTGTGAGTTCTACGCTGGAAAACATTGCCTGCTAATTAAAACACGATTAGTTCAGAAAAAAAAATGCATTGTGTGTAATATCTGGGTTTAAGGAGCTGATTTGAATAAATTAGTCTCTGCAAACTGAATCAGACCAAACCTTTCTTCCTGAGGTTATCAGAGTATCACGTAAATTAACGCTAGTTTGTCTCTCACTGCAAATAGAAGGGAGTAGAACAAATTTTCCTTGTGTCCTAAGATCACGTAAAAGTATCAAAACTTTTTACACAATGATCCACCTCCACCAGCAAAACTTTGCAAGTCTTAGTTACTTTGAGTGTTAGAGAAGAAGTTAGTTATTCAATATACTTAGAACATTTTTCATACATAAATGATAGCACAGAACCTGCCCATGCCTGTATGAGGAAGAGCAAATGTCTTCAGTATATTCAGAAACTTAACATCCCAAGCACAGCACTATAGTTTGGTAAAGGTGCAGGTATAAAATAAAATCTGTTGAATATAGAAAAGCAACCATGCACTGGTGAGTGACACAAGTTAGCAGTTAACAGCTGTGTCCATAGTGTTGAATAAAACAGCCCCAGGAAACAAGCTGGAGCAATTTTGCTGGTAAATTTGTCCTCGGCCTGGTTTTAGGCACGTGCCAGTTATCCTTCTCATACCACGGACTGGCAGTCTGGCTCCTGGCATATTTTGGGGGTCATTCCCAGCAGGCAGTATGGGTAAGACTGCATAAGAACTGGCTCTCCATCTCACCCAGCAGGTTTAGATCTTTGAAGACCACTGTGTCCTCCTGCTAAACCCAGTGCATATGCCGAGTTTCACATATGCAAGACTGCTTTTGCTTGTCTACAGCACAGTTCTTCCAGGGTGAAAACACTTTAAGCTGCTAGAGATAGACAAAAGGTAAAAATTACACCTTAGGGTCACTGCCCATTACACTGAGCAAACACAGCACCAAGCACACACAGTCCAGAGAATGTGAAACTCTGCCTCACGGCCAGAAAACAGGACATAATTTTACTCATCAGTGCAGGTGAAGGCAGTTTCCATCTGACTTGGTATTCTCAGGTTCAGGGTCTCTCACAGTGCTGCAGCTACAGGCTTAGTCCTCAGGGGCTCTAGCAGTGGCCCCCATCTTATGTGCAATATACTTGGATGTGTCAATGTGGTCCAACAGACTGTTCTGGTGTTGAGACACTGCTCCTTTGCTGAAGATGGATTTGGGATAACCTGGCATAGACTGAGCCTGTGTTTAAAAGTGCTTCTTGGTGTGAAACCATCTGTGCTTCAGCTGTCACTTTCAAAAGCCCACAGGTGCAGCGACGTGAGCACTTAGCACCACTGTGATTTATTAGTTGCTAAATTCCCTGTTAATGTGCTTGAAATGTAAACATTCAGCCCTGAAAAAGTAGCAAACCCAGTCTCTTTTCTTTATTAAGTGTATTGGGATTGCAAGCCTGTCTTCAGAATTTTTCTGATACATAAGATTACATAATATATA
>JAHREE010000152.1:4232974-4251703 GCA_033628505.1 Tringa tobata | reverse complement strand
CTGCTACAGCAGCTTCCACCTACCCATCTTGCATGATGGACATGTTGCTATCAGTAGAAAATGCTACTTTTTCACAAGCACAGCGGGCTACGAGCACACTTTCTGTACTACCCAGCTTTTTAGGCATGAGTAAAATTCTGGCCAAATGAAAATAAATTAATTCTGGAAGAAAATGTAGACTATATATAAGGAAAGGGGGTATGGAGAAGACTGATTGATGTTATGCAGGTAAAAGAAGTTTGATACCATTTTACAAAAGCAGTGATTGTCCTTTTTTCATATGCACCTGGTGTACCCACGCAGCACCTAACTCAATTAGATTTCATTCACCATTAACCCCTTGCAGGAAGGAATAAAATCTGGAGCACCGTCTTCACTCACCGGTCCAGTTCCAGCATGGCTCGGAAGTGTCTTCAGCTCCTCCTGAGCGTTTGTGTTCCCCCTTACTTTCAGCAGCTGTGCCCCCGTGTCTCATTATCTTTACAAATGACTGTGCTGCGCCCACCAACAGGCTGTGCAGCTCTGTCTGGCGTTCGCAGCTCGGCAGAGTGAAACTGGGTCATTGGATCTTGGAGACACAAACGGGGAAGGAGGTGGCAACCCAACACAGAAACCTTCCCCGTTCATCCCAAGGCAACGCTGCAAAGCGATGCTCGGGACACGGCGGGCAGGACAGCACCTCCAGGACAGCCCCAGCTGCCCTGGGACCCCCTGCACTCCTGGCAGGCCACCGGGTGCTGCTCCTCCAGGACAATAACCAGCCACCATGTGAGCTTCTTCATCTCTACAAGCCCCCGCCAGCCAGAGGAATACCCACGGGCTGTGCTGCCTGCAGTTACACACAGAACAGCCACTGTAAGGACAGCTGTACGTGGCAATATACAGTGAGTGAAATTAGTGCTGACCCCTGTCCCGTTCCTCAGAAAGCCAGCACCAGCTCATCATCACATCTTCTTCTGCTGGGCCTTGCTCCGGGCATGTTCCACAGGATTAATTTTACCTACAGGTGCATTTTGCTCTGTATTGATTTTTCGTATGAAAGAAAGCTGAGAATTAAGCTCGCAAAGTCGGATCTCTTAACTCTATTAAATGAGGCCAGGGTAGATTAAGTTAGTAGTTGATCTTTCTGAGGCTAGACATTTAAATCATGGCTCTAAGGTGAATTCTTGCATGTACTTGCTTGGCTTAAAATCAGGATCAGCATTTAAGCATCTCCGCTTGAGATTTCCTACTTAATACATCAAGGATTTAATTAGAAAGATGGGAAATTAGAAAGAAGAGTCATAATTGGCTATTAGGGCTATTAGAGAGTGAGCATGGGGAAAAAAATTAAAAATCAAACATCTCTTTATAAAATAAATGCACTTTGCATGCAGTGGGGGCAGGGAGCTGACAGAGGGGACCGAGTGGCCATGAAATGCCACGAGCTGCCCACCCAAAGTTGGGGCAAGAAGGTGACATCCTGCGCAGGCATCCTCGCCTCGCTGGGCACCTTCCACTAATTGCACCACATGGGGAAGCCACTTTCCTCAGCAGGAGGCAGTTTGTTTGCTTAAGCAACAGTTCAAGGATAAGTGCCACTCAAAACCAGCGGTCGTTGCAGTAGGAAAAAAATAAATAAACTGGAAGGTGTGATGTTTGTTAGCTCCTCAACTGTAGATTTACTATCTTTCGACACAAGATAAGAATCTGGCTTTTGAAAATGCAGCAAAGCCTAGCGGTTTATATTCACTGTAAATTTTTTACTCCCTGCTCCCCATTTTTCCTTCCCAATCCTGAATTACTACATTATCATTAAAAAACAAACCAAATAAGGAAACAACCACAAAAGGCAACGGCCCAATTTAGAAGTTTTGTGGCAGTGTTTGCAAATTGCCTTTTCTGGGCATGCAAAACACAAAATAAGGCATGATCCTGTAATCAGGAGGTGCCTACCCCTCCCCACCCCCAAAGGCAGAAGGATTTGAGTTTCCAATAAAGCGAACAGCAACTACCCACAGAAGTGTGTGACGGCGCAGAGCCCGTTACCAAGGCACACAGGGAGAGGAGGAGGAGGAGGAGGAGGAGGAGGAAGGGGCCCTGGCTGGCTGTCAGATATAGAAACAGAGCGATCCAGTTTGAAATCCCTGCCTCCTCTTGTGTTCCCCTCTCTGTAAAACAGGGATAACCCCCTCCGCAGCACTGGGGGGGGGGGCACAGATCACCCCATGGCAGGGCCAGGCTTCTCCCTCCTCTGTGAAATGTCTCTCTGCCCATCTTAAGGCTTACAGCAAGATAAATATTTCACACCCTTTTACACAGGGAGGGATATAAGGAGAAGGGAAAAAAAAAAAAAAAGAGGTGAAGTCACACGTCTTGGAGAATATACCGAGATTTTGCCAAAAGCAGAGCCTAGGGCTCACATCTCCTCTTATTCCTGCACTAGACAAAGCTGCCTCAATAGATAAAAGAATTTCAAAGGAACAAACAGCCCCGTGTTTTATGGGTTATTGTTAAATAACCTGGGCATCTGTAGCATTGCACTGCTCACAGTGCACTGGTCTGTCCTTCCAGACTAGTGTCACCCATCCCACTGACACTTGCCTCATCAGGACCCCATGTCTGCAAGCATTTGGATATTATACAATTTGGATACATACAATTTCCTCATTAGTTTTAAGTGGATATGCAACTTACTAATTACCCACTGTATTCCAAGAGAGTCCCGGGTACAGAGTTATGAAATGAGACCTTCCTGAGGTAAAACCACTTCACAGAGCAAAAAGTGGTTTACTGCAAGTATCGCGGTGAGGGTGGGGAGAATGCACCAAAAATCACCAGCCACGCCTGTTTCATCCTTTGATTTATAATGTGCAAGATCATCAGGTGAACATTTATGGCACCTGGCAGTGACTCAATCTTCTGCTCTCATCTGAACGCCTGACAGAAGACACACAACGCCATCACCTCTTTACGATGCACAAACATTTGCATAGATCACTGCTACCAGGTTTTCTTTTACTCTGCACCTCGGACGGACATTTACACCAACAATGAAGTGATTGCACAGAGATTGTAAATCACTACAAGATATGAATGACACCTATTAATCCCTGCTTTGTACTGAGTTTGGGCTCAGCGGAGCAGTGTGAAGTGATACTCCATAGGCTTTAAGCAGTGTGTCCATCCCTGTGATAGCGGGCACAGACTGAAGACAAATATGTGACCATAGACACTTGGAAAAGCAGTATGCCATGCTTGATGGGACCATCTGGCTGTACTGAAGGTCGTATCGCTGCCTGACACCACCACTCCCCAGAAGCCAGCACTAATCACAAGGTGCTGGCCGAATAAATGGAATTCTCTTTTCCTTCGGCTCTGCCTGGGGCAAGCCTGGCTGATCCCAGCATCAAGCCGTCGGGGGAAGCTCCTCAGCTTTCCCCTGCCGATCCCTTTCCTGCTGCAATTGCATAAAAGCACCATACGGACAAATCACTACTGGTGGCAACGGACGCTGACAACTGCCCGGCTGCAGCAGCTTTTTTCTGCCTTTTTTTGCAGAGTTTTTGGCCTTACAGCAGTCCCTCCCTCTTTGCTGAGCCACAACCCGGGGGGCAAGCTTGCAGTGGAGGTCACCATTGCACTGCTGGTGAGGCTGGAGGGCTTCATAAACTTCACAGAGCTGAGAAAAAAAACTGGAAGCTCATACTGCATTGGAGAAATACAAGATCTTCCCTTGTTAATGAGAAACTCCATAGCATATGGGCAAAAATAACTCAACATATTAGCAAAACCTTTGGTGGGGGGAAAGTTTAATTTACTTTTTACCCTGGTGGAAGAAACTAGTGAGGAGTAGCTGGTTGTGACGGAATTAAATACCAAATTTACTTCACTGTAAATAAAGTTCTTCATCCTACCTATTTATGCAAAAACTTATTTATACTGCCACTTTACGTTTCTTGAGGGGGAAAGGGAAAAAACTGTTGTGGCAGGTTAATAGGGGTTGGCTTCGTTTATGAGAAGGTAATGAAAGTAACAGCAACAATTTAGCAGGCTGGATGCTATTGACGGGAAGAATGTTTTGCACCATGGAAATGAGGGGAAAGGCCGTTACATATCAGGTTTTCTTTTCAATACTGGCTCTACCCTCTCTACTGCAATTTCTTTACATTTCCACTGCCTCCGTATCCCCCTCTTATAAAATAATACATCTCCTCCTTAAAGTTCTGCAGGGTTTGCGCAACTGTGACAGCTGAAAATCATTACAGTCATTGCAAAGCACCAATTACCCAAGTACATTGGGTATTTAATTTATTTTTTAACAGCTTTGTGCTTTAGGAGCTGGTAGGGCTGAGCATTCCTGTGAGTCAGAAGGCTCTCAAATACTCCAAACCAAATGAATCAATAAAATATGGTCTGTTCTGTTCTTGAGCTTCCTACTGACATATGAGATATTTTCATTCCCACAGCTCAGCTCTTCCTGCCCTGGCCCATGTGATGACATGCGTATGGAGTGGATGCTCTCTCTAGGTCAGCTCTTTTAACTGTGGTGTCAGGAGGTGGCTGGTGAGTGATTACAGCTGATGGAGAGACCCTCAGCTCCTGGTAATGAACTTTACAGAGAGTTTTGAGGCACTTGGGCAGGTAGTTCTGGGGTGGGCTGGCTGCAGCTGGGGCAAATAGCATCCTTCTTTGCGTAGCTGCAAATCCTTTAAAAGCATCAGGTGTACTCCTGGGTCTGCCTGCGTACCACTGCCCTCCGTGGCTTACAGACTCTCAAAGCACAGCAGCTGTAACTCGTTTTGAACAGCGACTCGTTCATGGGAGCCACCATCCTTCCTACAGCCCCCGCCAGCCCAGCACTGCCCGTTCTACGGACTAGAAGAAATAACGGCAGTTACGAATTCAACAAACAAGACTGAAGCTATGAATTTAATGATCCGGGAGCCAGCCCTGAGTTATGCAAAATACATTCATTGAGTTAGGTATTCACAAAATTCCTGCAGCATAATTGTCGGCACGTGGATTGTTTGCAAACAGCTAGCACAAACTACTTAGTGTTAATCATTTGTTCCGTGACATAGTTAGTCATGCACTATTTCTGCTTCTTGAGTGGGTGATTGTATCCTCCCGAAGGAGAGGGTAAGAACCAGCGAAAATGAAGCGCGCCCCGGGAGTTCAACACAGATAAGGGCTTGTGATAAAATACGAAAGCGTCATGTCTCACTAATCTCAGCAAGATGTTTGTGTCTATCCATCTCCATGCAAATAACCCGCGACGGCTGTGCGGAGTCTGCTGAACCAAGCCTGGGGACGAGGAATTCGCACGGACTATTTTTGGCGCCGTGATTTTTAACTCTCTGAACAAGGGGAAGTGTTGCAGAGGAGGATCCGATTCCCCCAGTCAACCTGGAAGGAAGGGATGACAGAACACACCGCTCCTATGAGTTTGGCAAGAACGTACGACCAAAGCTGCTGTCTCTCTCTGCAGAAAACAGTACAGAGAGAGAACATATAATAATAATAAAAATTGAAAAATCACAAAAAAAAAATATATTCCCTGAAGAAAAAGGAATGGTTTGGGTTTTTTTTTCCCCTTTCCCCATTTCAGTTTTCTCTGTTTATGTGATGCTAGACTTGAATGCAAGTCTTGATCCGTTTCCCAGAAGATAAATTATACTTCTACACATTTCAATGACCCAGGATAGAACTAAAGAAGGTTAAAAGCTGTAAGCTCTGAATTTTATTGTCACATTGTTTTGATATTTTGCATTGACACGGAGGCTGCACTGCCCTGTCTGAACAAGGGACCTGAAATATTCTGTAAAATCTCCTTTACCAGGTACCACACAAAACACCAGGATGTATTATTAATAAATTGGAGTGAAACGGCCAGCCAGCTGTGAGAATGAAAGGGAGAGACACTCACAAAGAGCTGGATCATCTGTGAAAGGTTTTCTTTTTTTTTCTGAAAGGTAAGCAACATTTGCAACACATTCTTAAAATGACTGAAGATTCTATATGTACTTGAGGATATTGACTGACACACATGTGGACTGTTAACTTTGGGAGGTGGAGGACCAAGCAAAGAGGTGAGGAGGCTGCTGGAACAAGACCCTGTAACCTCTTGGTGAAGGCAGGAGTAATCACCCCATCAGGAGGGTAGCGCTGGTCTCCTAGACCACGCCGTGAGACTGGATGCCATCACTCATGTCAAGTCAAGTCCTCTGCAAAAAGCTTTGCTGAACAGCAGGAACTTGCTCTCTGGGTTGCCTGTGTCTTCCTCGCTAATGCTCTCAGAAAGGATGGATGCTGCAGCACCACACAACAGCTCCAACGGGGACCACGTTGTGGCCACCACACTTGGCGGTGGCCAAACAGGGAAGGAGATTCAGTGCTCCATTTACAGATAGACAGCAGTTTGCTGCTGGTTTTGACAGCTGTGGACAACTTTCAACCTTCCAGATGAAACTTCTGACAAAGCAAGGAAATTCAGCTTGACTCTTCCACGCCTGGACTGGTAGAGCAGTAACTATTCCAGTACCCAGCCCATTGTATTTTCCCATAAGTTTTTAACCATGTTAGAGATGACTGAATTTCTCCTTCGAGTCCCCTGCTCAATGGTCAGACTGCATATTCATTTTTCCCCCTCTTACTGACAATAATAAGCAATTCTGCTGCTTATTATTCTCTAATAAGATTGCAATAATTCTGTATGGCTCTCAGAAGACATGCATTTGCTCTCATAGTGCTGGCATAATAGGGATCCACAAAAAGATGAATTGTCTGAATTATCCTTGATCTTAGTCAGTGAACAGCGTTCTATAGACTTTTAAGTGAAGGGAACTCTCTGATGAAAATAAGGCAAAGTTAGGTAAAATTAAAGGTTAAAGTTGATAAGTCAAGTTCACTTATGAATGAAGTTTTAATATCGCAGCAGCAAGCCACGGACCCTGTCCCTCACCGAAAGCAAAGCTGCACCACACTCAAATGAACAGGAAGTCTGAATATAATGGCTTGGGTTTTTTTAATGATGGCAACTGCATCAGAAACAACAGATAGATACTCACATGAATGAAATGATTCGCTTCAGCTGTTCTTGTTCTCCTCAACATTTGCTTTTCACGAACATTCCAGTAATCAAATTACACTGGGACAAATGCTCAGAGAAAATGAATAGCAAAACCGAACACTTGCAGTTATTTGCAAGTTCCAGCTTCCCTGTGTATCTCCAGTTCCTGCCTTTATCAGATTGGAAGAGAAAAAAAAATAAATCATGTGGCTTAGCCAAACAACCAAAACCGTATCTCAAGCTGGTCCCTATTCAAAGCCAGTGAAGTAAAAGGAAGCACTTTCAATACATTTTTTTGGAAAGCTCTGGGATGCAGTTATTGCTAATGCTTACATTGTCCGTGGTTTTCAGGCAGAAAAAATTCTCTGTGACTATCAGATGTATTATTCACTGTGAATTCTCACTTCGTTTTCCTCTTAAAGTACACTTCTGGGGAGGAATACAAGACCAGTATGATCTGGGCAACAAGCTCCCATTCTCTGTCAAGCAAAGCATCTTTCTTATGCTAATCATGTGCACTGCATCCCACCACAGGTCTCAATTTGCAATTTATTCTTTTGCTGTAAACCTGTAAGGGTTGTGAATGCCCAAGGAGGACATCACAGCACAGCTAACTTTCACATAACTACATGTTACATATTTATATGCACTGCCAAAATGGTGGGAAGATACGAAATTGAGTTTCACTGGAATCTAGCAGGCTGAGCTATTTATAAATAAGTGTCTTATTTTTGGTGCTCTTCAGAGAATGTGATGAACAGTGAGTGATGAGCAATTTATGTTGCTGATCATTTGTATCACAATAGAGCCTTGCGGTCTTTTTCTGGAGTCAAGACTCTGTTAATTTAGGATCTGTATTATCCTACAGTGGAAGACAGGACCTCAGAAGGAAGGCCAATGGGCAAGATTCAGAAACGGTGAAATGAGCGTGCCACACTGAAAATGGAAGAGTAGGTAGAAGGTGGTGTAGCTGAAAAAAATTTGAGGGTTCCTGGAGATTCTGGGCATCAATATTCAAAACATACTGATCACTCATCTCTCCCTCTCTCTCAGAAGAAATCCTGAGCGTGAAGGAATCCTGTCCCACAAGTATTCTGCACTGAAGGATTTTCTATTTATACAATGAAGGATAACATTAAAGAAAATATGGCATAATGAATGTGAAATAAATGCCGTTAGAAGGATTACATGCTTTAAAGAGATCTTGGGGGTATAACTGAATGAAAAAAGCAGGTTTTAATTAACAAGTGTGTAAGTACCCTGTAGTATGTAAATAATTCATGTGTATAAAAAGATGATCATAAGGGTGACTGCATAATCATCATTTTGGCTTCCCTGTGTTGACTGCTAATGTAAGATTCCTAATCAGAGGCCACAAGAGTATTGTTAACCATACCAGCCCATCCAGCCTAATTCTACCCTGATACATCGTGATACGAACTTTTAAAGAGGTGATTAATACGTGTGGGTTTTTTTTTTCCCCCAGATCTCTGAGGAACGAACACTGATGCCATGTTGTATCGTTTCCCCCTCATTAGCTCTGCAGCAAAATTTATAGATGCCAGTGGGAGTTTGGCACGAGCTGCCCCCCTCTCTGGTCGGAAGGGAGCTGCAAACAGCAGCGGATCTGTCGCCGGTCACACCAGGCGGCGCGATGGGTTTTGCAGAACTGGCAGCGAAGTGGGGATACGTGGGGAGCACACACGACCTTCTTCTGCGGTCCCGGAGCAAGAAAACATCACTAGGTGTTACTGGTGCAGGCTGTGCATGTTACTGGTGCTTGGTTTTGTACTCTGGAAACAAGCATAAGCTCCTGGAAACTCCTGTCTGGCAAGCGCAACACGGTGCGATGGCGCCTGAGGTTTTCATGTCCCAAAGCTTAAACCAAAAATCATCAATGCCTTTTGCCTTAACTGTTTACCTACGTTTGCCTCAAGGCTGTTATTGGGTATATATTTGTCCCCTTGGAGCTCTGTAGTTTATCACCTACCACGCGCAATTTAAACAGAGGAAACGCAGGCACATAGCTCTTTCACCTTGTTGCCCTTCCAATGTATCAACTCCATGGTATTAGCATACCAAGAAAATGTAAATCACAGCAAAAAACAGTTTCAGTACACTCTTGAAAGAGGGCAGCTATCAGCTCCAGTAAAGGTTAGATCTATTTTTCCCATGTTCTGATGCTTATATTGAGTACAGTAAATTTTTAAAAACAACTGTTCTCCTATAGGGAGGTGTTTAAGTGATATATATATATGTGAGCCTTACACGCTGATTAAGTGATAATTAAGCTTTCATCTAAAATAGCACCGGAACATTATCAAACTGTGAACTCATAATACTGACTTTTCATCTGATTTGCAAAAAGAAAAAAAGTTCTTTTTAAGCCGGTTTGAGCAAGTACGCTATTAAGATGAGTGTAATGTAACTGCTTTATCAGTAGCATCATCGAGAGAGCCTGGTGCATAATACAGCTGTTCTTTCTGGCTATTAATTGCTATGTCTAATAGTTCCTTCCTTGGAACAAATGCAAAACTTCATTTTTAAAATCTCAGTTTATGCTTGAAGATCTAGCTTATCTTTTAACACTGTCTTAAGTTAGAAAGCCTTGTAAAATGTCTTACGAACATCACCGGCAATCATTTCCTTCACAGTCTTAAAAAAGCTGGAAGTGGAATAGCATGTCTTTAGGGAAATACTAAGACTTTAAAATATGCCTGTGCAGCATATTCATAGATTTTTATAACGCATTTCAAACACTTTCCACATTGTAAAACAGGCTTTGGAAACTATCATCACAGATGAAAGCTGGTGAAGAAAAAGTAATAAAAATACTGTAGCAAGAAAACGAAAAAATGGTGTCTGCTTTTGAATTCCCTAACATTTGATTTCTCCTATGTAATAATAACAATCAAACGATCACAGTAATTTCCCCGTTTACTGTGCCTTAGTGGCAGCTCAGGGTGCACCTGTGTTCACGTTCACTCTGCTCCCCCTCCTTCCCCACCTCCCCATCTGCTGCCTGCAGCCACGCACACCCAGGTGACTGAAACCTTTCCGAGGAAAGTTAATTAGCCAGCATGCTGCACACCACATCTTCTCGAACCGGTGCCAAGCAGAAACCTTCCAGTCAGCTCCTGAGGGCTCCCCCAGCTCACCACTCCCACAAGGGTGCCATCCATGGCCAGGGTGACTCCATACAGCATCTGAGAGGTTCAGCATCATCTCAACTCGCTGGTAACACACTCACACACCTCGCAGAGACAGGGGTGGATGCTTTGCACGGCAGTGATACACACGTGCTCTCTGCTTACACTTACAGGATGTATACAAAGATATATATGCATACTACAGGGATGCAAGAAGCTCATGAATGGTTGTATTGTACCATGGTGTGGGGAAAGAATCATAGAATGGTTCAGGTTGGAAGGGACCTTACAGATCATCCAGTTCCAACCCCCCTCCCATGGGCAGGGACACCTCCCACCAGACCAGGTTGCTCAAAAGCCCCATCCAGCCTGGCCTTGAACACCTCCAGGTTCTGGGTACCTATTGGTATGATGCCATCTGGAGGTTCTTGAACACCTCCAGAGCATCCACAGCTTCTCTGGGCAGCCTGTTCCAGTGTCTCACCACCCTCACAGTAAAGAATCTCTTCCTGATATCTAATCTAAATTTCCCCCCTTTCAGTTTAAAACCGTTCCCCCTAGTCCTGTCGCTCCACTCCCTGATGGAGTCCCTCCCCATCTCTCCTATAGGCCCCCTTTAGGTACTGGAAGGCTGCTATAAATCTACGATTCTATGGATTCTACAGACCCATTCTGTGGATTCAAAGGATACGGTAAGCTCGGGACTGAGTGGTGAACATCAAGCCTGAATGGAGGTACGTTTTGAAACCTTGTCTAGAGCCAAAGCCGAGCCGCGGGGCCAGCTGCACATAGACATTTGGTTGCAATGTCCTGCAAAAGCAGCATGTAACAATTATGATGGTTTATTGTGGTTTGTAGTCTGTCACCCTGTCAGGTCCCTTCTCAGTTCTTCATGTAGTTGTCCATAAATACCAAGAGTAATGTCAGTAGGTTGATGTGACAGCTGTGAGGCACTTGGGGCCAGATTGTGAACTTCTTAGTCACACTGACGAGAAGTCCCTAGCACAAATGACTTTGCTCAAGTGTGACTTCCTTAATAAATGAATCATCTATCATTGCTGCCTACTCAAGCTGAAATCTTTCTCCCAGTTCTGCTGTTACTTCCACCATCTGCACATCCTCTCCCCATGGTGGTGAGAACAAATTTGGCTGATTGACAGGGTGTTTGAGAAAATGTGAAGGCCTTCAGGGCCAGATCAGAAGTAAAAAACAGTCACTGGTGTCCAAAGCTGCACTCCAAAAGCCACCTTGCCTGAACTTGCTCCCATTTATTAGGAAATCCCTTTTGGGTACATATTGGTATGATGCCACCCATATCCAAGTGACCTTGGTCTGTCTTGTAGTGCTCTGAAATGCTGACCAGAAGATGTCTCACCCCAGGTGCCAGAGCATCAGGTGGGGCTGTGTCCTGAGATGCCCAGGTGAGTCTCTCTCTTCCAGTAATTCTCACCACCGAGGATGAAAAAAGGGTTCCACTAATTACACTCACCCACACCCAGAGCTCACACCCTTCGCAAGAAACCCTTCCGACAGCAGCAACAAACCACAACCTTCCTTTGATCCAATTCTTTCACCGCTTCCCAGATGTTGGCTTAACCGTTCCCTGGGAGGTCCGCACTAATTTTTGGAGAAGCATTTCTCACTGGAAGTATCCATCCTTAGCCAGGGATCAAGACAGAGCTGTTAATTCACCCTGGCTTGGGCAAGCTGTACCAGTCTGTGCTTGCTGATCCCAGCTCTTCGTAAAATTCAGTTCCCTTGTTTTTATGCTTCTGGGAAAAGTAAAGAGACACAGAAGGGCACCTCCTCCTGTTTTTCAATTCAGTTTATTTTCTCCTTCTCTCCCTGTGTCACTGACGTTTGTGTTTCTAGTTTTTCTTGCTTCCTTTTCTTGTTTTCTTCTGTCTCCGTCCTCTGGCTCCTTTCAGCTATTCAGAATAAACTCTGCAATAGCTATTGGTACTGCAGTGAGATTCGGTGTATTCTCAACCAAATTGAAAAGATGATCCTTCCTCTCTTTAAAAGCCCTTCAGTGAGATGTACAGAAACGTGGATTTATAGCCTGATTTTTCTTTGAAAGACAAATCTAGGTTTTTAAAAGAAACTGTGCTTTTTGTTTACAATTTCCTGCTAATTGCAACAACTACATAAATTCTTGCCATGCTATGCCTGGATTTCTTTCATATTAAAAAAATTGCATAGAAATCCACTGAAGAAAAGAACAGGACACATGAGATAAACGCTTTATTTGATGGCTTAAAACTGTAACTAAATCCAACATAGCCTAAAGTTCTAATGCCATAAGTTTTCAATATTTTATGGGTTTAAATACTAAATAACTCATTTAACATACCCTAGATGAGAACATTCGTAAATAGTCTTTGAATTCATAAATAGTCTTTGAATTTCATTGTGAGAATTGTACTGAATAACACATAGCATGACAAGATCTTTCTAATTTTCTAATTAGAAAAATTAGGCTGTTTCCATAGCACTACTGCCATTTTAGTAGAAAAATGAGGTGCTTTCTCTGATTTTGTGGACAAATTCTTGCGAGAAGTTACACTGAACACCCAAACTTACATTTCTACAGAGTGTTTTCTTTGTTAATAATCTGTTTAGCACATAACTTTTGTATTCACATAGTATCTGGTACCAAATTGTCTTTAAATTTGTATTTTTTGGCAGAATTTTAATTTTTATTTAGTGCATAAAGTTAAGGATTCCTTGATGTTCTGTTAATGTATGTAATTTAGTAAAAGCAACAATCAGTGATTTAACCCACAGTTTAATCACTCATTATCAACATGAGTTTGTGCAGTATGTTATGAAAGCTCTCTTCTTGGCTATGCAGTGAGGAAGACATTGCTTTGTGAATACCCAGAATAGCTAAAAACCCCAAAAGAAAAAATTGCTTATGGTATTGAATTTGATGTTATCTCAGCTTTTTCTGCATCAGAGAAGCAGCGCAGGATGAGGAACGAGAAACTCTTGCTACTAGCCAGCTCTGGTATTTTGTCCAGAATCAGCTATATCACGAGTAGAGCGAGGAAGAAGAGTAATAAAGAAGAGCACATCAAACTACAAAGCAGGTATCTTTGCTTTTGGGTTTTTATATCAACTCAATATAGATATTTGTTTTCCATTTGTGTAGGAAATGTCTACTGGTTCAGTATTTAACTACAAGAATCACCTTCCCTCCACCCCCTTCCCAAATCTTCCCAAATCCCAACTGTTCACCACTCTTTTCCAACAGAATTGATATAACTAAAAATACAACAGAATTTATAAAGTTGACTAAGTGATTTGATGAAACTTGACAGAACTGGACGTACTTCAAGAACAAAGTGATCATTGGCATAATTTTATCTAAGGATTCCCAGAGTCAGATACCTTAAATAATTATAGACTCAGTGCAAAGTCTGTATCTGGGTAATAACCCCTTGCTCTCGTTGAGATAGATTGCTCACTGTTGACTTGAAGCCACTCAGATGAAGAATCTCTGGTGTATGTATTTCAAATAATGCTGCACTATCCAGTTGCAAACTCTGTAGTACTCATATCCCCCTAACTTTGGAATAAGCAGACATTTAATCTGTGGCATGTCCAACATTTCCTTAAATAATAATTGCCAGGAAAATATATGGAAAACTATGAATGGTGAATAACACTCTGAACGGTGGTTGTGCAAACCAAGCCTCAAAATGGATATTACAAATTAAAAAATACCATAAAATAAGAACACCTTTATGCTATCTAAGCTAAGTGTTGAAGAAACTTAGGGGATTTAAGAAGGAAGCCTGCTCTAAGATTTCACTGAGACTTGGGTAGCAAGGAATACTAAACAACTTTCTAGTATTACTAACAACTTCCAAGTCTTGGACGAATACGCTTGAAAACACTTTTTCATCTCACAAATTTGCTCTTCCATAAGCAACAAAACACCTGGGAAAATAATACATTCTCATACCTCAAACTGTCGTAAACATTTACCATATGCCATGCTAAAATATTCTAAATTACAACATCCCTTAATTTCAAAAGCCCCGTGGCAGGACAGTGAATTCAACGGGTTCCTGAGGGCTTTCTTTGGGAGGAGAGGGGTTGGAGACAGCACTGAAATGTGCTGCGTGGAAAAGTTCACCCCAGCAGAGTTCTGGCTCCTTCTTTCCCAACGGGATGTCAAAATTAAGGATCCAGGGGCGAGAACTAAAGTGAAAATACTCTCACCACTTTCCTGCATTCTGAAAAAAGATCTTTTGTGGTCATGATGAACTGAATCCTCCTTAAACACTGTAACTGGAATAAAGAGACTAGTTCCTTTTTCCCGTTTCATTGTCCCATGCTTCTGAGAATGCAAAGCCTGTTGATAGAGGATCTATCCTTAAATTAGTCCCAATGGGTAGGGGGGGCTGCAATGCTCTGTTTCACATGACTGGATGTCTCTAGTGGTGTTTTAAATAGTGTTTATTATGACTCTGAAACTTTAGGAGACAAGGATGACTTTTTGTATTACCAAGGGTGCAACACACAGAGAAAACACACCCTGAGCATTAAACGAGGTGAAAAAACCCGCAAAATGCAGAAAGGTGCCAATACAGCTCCCAAACATTATGCCAACATGACTTTCATAAACTTTGAGGGCTTTCTGACCACGGACAAGAAGATAAACTAGGACTCCTTTCCCTTCAACACACAACATTTGTCAGCCTAAAGGCAACAGACTGGCTTCAGCTGACAACACGGTGAACTATGAAAACTGTGCTGCTCTCATAGTGGACAATGTCCAACACAGCCCAGGAGCACAGGTAAAACCATTCCCAAAGTATTAACCTGAGGACAATGCATGATGCTGGGGAAAGGCACGTGAGAGGCACAAGACTGGACCAAATAGTGTGTAATTGCTTCTTAACAGGGGACTCTCACAATGAGGAGACATCTCACATGAGGCTGGGACCACCACACTGCCAGCTAAACACCAGCTATGTGTCTGAAATCTGTGTTTAAAGGAATTAATGGCTCTGCAGGATACGCGGCTACGGAGCAAAACTGTTAGTTACACCAAGCTTTTTTACATTAGCTTGGGAATGTAAAAGGACTCTCCCGCTTTGTAGCAGATCTGTGGCCTGAATTGTGCAAGTTTCAAAAGCTCACTGTGAGGAAAACTGCAGAGAGACCTTTCGCTGAAAGAGATGCAGCTGAACAGTGGTTTGCACGTCCTTTCAACTTCCATCCTTTTTTCCCCTCGAGGCACCTCTCATAAACCCTCTTGAAGTGCACAAAAGGTATGTGCCACGCTATTTATGCGGTTTGAAGCGAGGAGGGCTGGTGATCACAGTGAAAGACAGATCACATATTCCTCATCTACACAGTAAGTAGTAGAAACTTCAACATTTGGGCTAAATCAGATTAGCAACGATAGCTTAAATTACCAGAGCCTGCAGCCAGGCACGTGTTTTGTAGTCTCTGAGAAAATGAGATGTTTAATTTTTAATTTTTTTCCTCAATCAAAAATACTTTTCCGCAAAAATGCAATTCTGGCTTCAAGGAGGAAAAAAAAAAAGGTGTCTTTGGGCATTTAGTTGGACAGAAGTTATTCCACATCTCCGTTCCTTTGCTCTGATTTCTGCCTGCCCTTGCTAATGCTCTGCATACCCTGTGTCTTGCAGGTCAGTATGACTTCTGAGGATACTGTACACACAATGGCTTTCCTGGCTGTTTTCAGAAAGTAAAGATCTATATTTCTCCACTCAGAGTGTTTTGATATGGACAAACTATAAAGCTGTTTTCAAAAGAAAGCTTAATGCCTTTAAAAAGAAACCAAAAATTAAATGTTAATGGTCAAAGTTTCTTTCTACAGCATCTGTTCTGAGACTGAACTTGCTCCTTCACCAGGAAATTCATTGTTTAAACTGCCACTCTGACTTGATTTATTCATTCTTCTGACCCTCCCTGAAGTCACAGCAGTCCTCGGCAGCGCTGCAGTTCCAGCTCCTCAGGAAAACAGATAAAGCACGGAGTGGCTAAGCAGGGACTGATGATTCAGGTTTACTTTATTCTCTTTCGTTGCTCTGAGATTCCTTTTCATGTTAAAAGACATCAGAGCTACTGATTTATCTGAAACCCAGCGAAAACACTCCCTAAGTTCTGAAGTTCAGAGAACGCTGCTGCAAACATGATCTCCCCTGTGTTTCTGATAGCATCGCCTATAAAATGGATATTATGGGCTATTCTTCCCAAGCCCTCGGCTCTGAACTGTAGTACTAGAGGTGATACCACTGCGTTTATTTATGGCTCATGTTCCCTGGACCTGCTCCCTGTTTCATCCCTGGTAAAACTATTAAAGACATTGGCAGTCCTGCAATGAAAAAATAGTGTATTTCTTCATAGAAACATATGTAACGTGATGAGCCTTCCCTCAATGGCATCAGGGCTTTGTGAACTGCTGTTTTGGAAACAGTGATCTGTCAAACACTCAGTGCTACTTGCATTTGTGTCAGTAGTAAAGAAATCCAGCGGTTTTTCGCTTGCTGAATGATAGTGTTAAATTGTTACTTTTTCTTACAGAGAGTGTGAAAATTTACCGGAGTGACAGTAAACTCAGAGAAGGAAACAGCTTTTTTCAGGTCACAACAGCGTCTGGATTTACTGTCAGTGCACGTTAGTCATTAAATCACATATACAAATGGAAATGGAGAAAGTATGTCACATTTTACTCCGTGTAGCAACCCTTGAAGCCACGTGTGCATTTTTGCCACACACAACCCTGAACCTCCAGCAGAAGCTGTTGATGTGAGAGAAGAAATGCTGTACCACACCACTTGGTGATGGCCGTTGTCTTGTGATTGCTAATTGTTGTGAGGAAAGACTGTTGGCTTTTTGGGTTTTTTTTGAACTTCAGGAGAGTAGAATTTAATGAGAAACAGACTTTTAAAGATGCTCCAACAACCACAAAACTTTTGAAAACACTCTAGGTATCCCTTTCACTGTAGCTGTGACATTGGATTTCCTCTCAAGGCTAGATTTTTGAAGTGTATCAAAAAAGTATGTTACAGAGGCAACAGCCAGTATTATTGAAATGTATTTCAGGTCTGGATTCTTATCTTCCTTTTAAGTATTGTTTTTGCCATATGAGGGAAGATTTGCTCAAAGATCAACGTGCTTTTCAGTTACAATTAGTATCTCCTTACTACAGACTTCTATACGAAGCAATAATGCTAACATTCAGCAGCAGTACAAATGTTGTATGTGTACATCCCTGTACTGGTGTAAAAAAAAAGTGGAAAACGAGACCCTGTTAGACGTTGCTACCTTAAAAGCATCCTCACAAAAAATTCTGAATGCTGAGGAGAAGCAGCTTGAGGCAGCACCTAGCCAACGCCGGGTTCGTTAGCGTGTTTGCCGTGCTCCTCAGAGGGCAGACAGTGGGAAATGCTCTTCAAGGGCAAATGAGTTTTGGGTCTGCTCCTGTTGCTGCCTGGAAGAAAGCTAACTGCAGGCAGCCCCCCAGGGTGTGTGCGGTGGTGTTTCAGAGGGAGGGAACGGGTGTATGGGTGGGGAGGGTGACCCCAGGGAGGACGGATGCTTCACTTTCCAGAAGCAGGGTTAGATTTTGCTCTTCCTGACTTGTCTTCTCCAAAAAAACTGCACGCCGGGCCTATTAGCAAAATCTGTCTCGCCTACAATGACATCATTTCCACTTGCCTCCTCTGAAATTGCCAGTCAGTAGCGGTCTGTGGCTTGGGGGCTGTTAAGCTGGGAAGGTGGGAGGTCCGTGGCACGTTCATCTCACGCCAGTGCTGGCACGGGACTGTTGAGTGGTGCAAAATCCCTGCCTGCAGCAGGCAGTAAGACACCCGAGGCCGCTGAAGCCAACATCTTCTGGGGTCTCTCCTGGGTTCCAGATGCCGTTGGAAATCCTGTAACTCTGGGCAGTACGTGAGGTAAGGCTGCTGGAGCATCGCTCCCAGAGTTAGCCTTAAAATGGTATTTATTATGTATTTATTGGCATTTATTATATGATATTTATTTTGAAGGAATCAAAAAAGAGTGTTTAGAAGGGAGTCAGGCCCTCCAAACCAATCCTGCGAGACTAATATACTTTTATTACCTGCTGGCCTTTCAGTAAGGCTGAGATTTTTTTAAAATCCACAGAGTCTTGAAGAGCGATTTTTTTAGCTCAGCTTAAAAAAAACCCAATGGACTCTATTCAGCACAGGTTCACTGTCAGGCATTGGTTTCACTGTCACTGAAGACAATGACACTTAAATGTCTGCTTAAGAACAAAGTCCCAATTTGGGCAGATCGATCCAGTTGGCTCCCCACTGAGAACAATTTGAAAGTTAAGCAGGAGCTTTGAAGCCTGTGGAAAGGAGCAATGACTCTAACCCTGTGCTATATGCATTTGACACATCTTGTGTCCTCAGGCAGCTTTGGATGAACTTAGACCCGTCTCAAAGATTGAAAAGAAAATAGTTCTGCTTTTAACAGAGAGAGTCAGGAGATGCTGGGTTCAGGATCTGGTCTTCA